>PVJX010020206.1:0-33685 GCA_004027295.1 Dolichotis patagonum | reverse complement strand
AGGGACAGGGACAGGGACAGGGATAGGGACAGGGACAGGGACAGGGATAGGGTTAGGGTTAGGGTATGGATTGCACAGCCGCAGATGCCCTCCAGCTCCCCTTGCCCCCCGGGAAGGAGTGGCTCTGTCAGCTGAAGGGTCCTGGCTCATACTTGTCATTCTTCCTGGAAAGGTATTAGCTTAGTCAACATTTTGCAAGCAAGCCCCATACCACCTGGTACTTCTGCTCTTCCTTTGAGGGCAGCACACCAGGAAGCAGGGATTTGGTCACAAGAACGGCCAGAACTTTCACTCTGCCCTGCTCAAGCAGTCGAGACTCCCATGCCCAGCCCGAGTTTAGAAGGGCCCTCACAGAGTGCTCTAACAGGTGCGTGTCTCGGTGGTGCTTTGTGAATTCTCCCACAGGTGTCTTGCCAGGAGTTTTCTCCCCACCTGCATGGTGTGCTGGCTCCCCTCTACTGGTCAGAAGGCAGGATAGTCACTCTGAATGAGCTTGCAGAATCTGACCCTGAACCTGTGAGTTTTTTCTGGTTAGCCCCCAGCAGGGTGTTTGCTCCCATCTTCTTCCCAGCATGTTCCTCCTGAGAATAAGCTGCCCTGGTACTGCACGGGTCCCACAGCTCCTGCAGACAACTGTCAAATAGCACCAGGCTCTGAAGCGTACAGAAGTCCCACTGAAACCTGTGGACACAAGGCCTGAGGCGAATCTATAATGTGTAATTATCCAAGCTTCTTAAGGTCAATCTCAAAACAATCAACAAAAAAGCTTTGTATTTTGGAGGCAATAATCCTCCAGAAATTGAAAAAGAATCAGAAATATGCAAAACAAATAGAAATTTAAATTACCTATAATTTCAAATTTGGAGCAATTCTGTGACATCTAAGAGCTCACAACTATCTAATAAATTGATTTAAATATGAGTAGAACTATTCATATTATTAGTTCTTAATGAATGTTGCTATCAGAAAAAGTAAAAATTCAGAATAGCTTCTTATGTACACATGCTTGAATTTACAGACAGTAAAATTTTACACAGAATATTAGGCTTACATGACTAGCAAGGCCTGTGTTGTTAATAATGTTAAAAATGTGTCTTAACTTTGGTAAAGTGAAACATATCTACAGTAAAATTGTACTTGATAAAATGTTTTACTAAATAAAATCTAGTGGAAAACAAATCCTTTTTGTAAACTACAAATGTGAACAAGAAAAATGCGTTTATTAAAATTGATAGCCAGACAGTAAAACAGTGAAAGACAGAAGCTAATAGCCGTAACATTTGGTACATGGTTACACAATTAAATGAATTTTATATAGCTTGTAAAAGAAAAAACCCAAGACATGTGAAAGTACTATGACTATGTGGTTTACCTACGATAGCAAGCGATCAAGATGAATTCGAGTTAACTCCGAAAGTTTTACCTCAAAATTGAATATTTGACATGATTAAATTTTTTATGCAACAGCATTAATTTTTAAAGTTAATATGATAAAAAAAGGTTAGAATAAAGTCTCACAAGCTTATGAAATAATTGGTTAAAAATAGTGGCATGAAAATAATTTAAAATTCAATATATATTCAATACAAATCCTGGAGAAAACTGATTTCAGCAAATTTCTTCATAATTATAGAAGAATTTAAAAGACCTCAGTTATTACAACTGACAGGAGAAGCCCATCTCACACAACTTTGCTTATAGGTGACCCTGCGAACTGAAACCTTGGGAAGACTCCAGTTACAGGAAGTGTTGTAACTAAGGGCTCATTTAGTTAAGCGAGAGGGAAAGGAAATGTCAGCGTGACCCTGCTGTAAAACACGAAGAGAGAAAACCCCGCTGCCAAGCGCTGTGCCCTGGCCACTATCCTCAGTTCATGTCACTCCCAGAGGTTGGAAGTATCTGTATTAGGGTCCTGACAGACCTCTGGGCCACGGCACTTTCTCTTATTGAGTGACAGTAGAATGAAAGCAAGGGACTAGCATGCTTAAAGTGTACTTTCCGCACGTGTTCACAACGTGCAGTGCTCACACGCCTCGTGTGGCCTGGGTGCACATACACAGCCTATCTCAACCACTTCTCCCACCCTCCTCCCCGCACTCGACTCCCTCCATCTCTCCACCCACTTCCAATTCAAGAAAGACCTAACTCCCAGTTCCTGTCATCTGCCTATTATTTTCCTCTTTATGTATAATTTGAGATTTTCATATAAGACTGCAATATTTCAGCCTACGTGTCTGATCTATTTTTGTTAACATTATGGTGTCCAGGTGCATCCATTTCCCTACAAATGACTCAAGTTTTTCTTTATGGCACAGTAATACTGCACTGTATGTAAATACTTCATTTTCTTTATCCATTCATCTGTTGATTGATAGATACTCTGTTTCCAAGATTCGTCTACTATGAGTTGTGCTATTGTAAAGGTGGGTATGCATGTTATCGCTTTAATCTGATGTCTTTAACTCTTTTGGAAGATATCTAGGAGGACAAAAGCAGAGTCAAATGGAGTTTCCAGTTTTAGTTTAGTTTTTATTTTTAGGACTCTCCATACTAGTTTCCACTGTGGGTATATGAGTTTCCACTCCTACCAGTGTTAAAGGGTTTCTTTCTCCCCACAGCCTCACCAGCATTCATTCCTATTTGAATTCCTGATGACAGCCATTCTATCTGGGGTAGGATGGAATCTCAGTGTTGTTTTAATTTGCATTTCCCTGGTCAGTGGTGTTGAGCATTTCTTCATGTGTGTTGTCACCATTTGTACTTCTTCTGGGTAGTGCCTGTTCAACTGCTCATTTTTAATATGATCTTTTATTTGGGATTCTAATCTTTTAGAATTCTTTACATGTTCTAGATATTAGTTCTCTGTCTGAGTAATAGTTGGAAATAATTTTTTCTATTCTATAGCTTTTCTTTTCATGGTTTGTTATTTATTTTGCTGTGGAAAAGCTTTTTAATTTGTTATGATTTCATTTGTTGTTTCTTGGTACTTTTCTCTGTGCATAAAGGGTCTGGTTCAGAAAGGTCTTGTCTGTACCTATGATTTCAAGAATTTTACCTGTTTGTTGGCCAGAAGATTGTTTTTAACATTTAGTTCTTCAATCCATTTTGATTTTAGTTTAGTATCCTGTAAGAGTTGTTCTAGATTCAATTTTCTGCATGTAGATAACCAGTTTTCCCAACACCATTTGTTAAAGAGGTCATCTTTTCTCCATTGTTATGTTTTTGACCTTGTTGTCAAATACCAAATAGTTGATGCACTTAGAGTTGTTTGTTCATTCTCTGTTATCTTTCATTGATTTTCATGTCTGGTTTTGTGTTGGTACCATGCTGTTTTTATTGCTGTAGTTTTGTAATATATCTTTAAGTCTGTGATTGTAATGCCGTCTGTTTTGCTCTTGCTATTCAGGGTGCTTAAGCTAATCTGGGTATCTTCTAGTTCCATATTTCAAGATCTTTTTCTTAAGTTCTATGGAGACTATTGTTGGTATTTTGACTGCAATTGTGTTAAATCTGTATATTAATTTTATAGGTATGATCATCTTGGCTATATTGGTTCTGCCTAGCAAGGAATAGGAGATATCTTTTCATTTTCTGACTCTCTGTTCTTAGCATATGATAATTTTTATTATAAAGACCTTTCTCTGTCTTAGTTAGGCTAATTCTTACATATTTAATTTTTTTGATGCTATTGTGAATGATTTTTTATAACTCTTTTGTCAGTGGGTTCATTCTTAGTGTATAAGAACACTAATGATTTTGGTGTATTGATCTTATATCATGCTATATTTTTAAATTTGGTTATTTATTATGAGTATTTTAGTAGGATGATTTTAGTCTTTTATGTAGAACATCATGTAATCTGTAAATAATAACAATTTGACTTCTTCATTTCCTATACATATCTTGTTTATTTCTTTCTCTTGTCTGGTTACTCTGACTAGTATTTCAAGGACAGTGCTGAAAATGAGTGGTGATAGTGGATATCTCTGTCTTTTTCTGGTTTTTAGAAGGGAAACTTTCAGTGTTTCTTCATTTAATATGACTTTTACAGCAGGTTTGTGACAAAAGGCTTTTGTCAGATCCAGATATCATCCTGCTATCTTACTTTCCTCAGCATTTTTATTATAAATGGCTGTGAAATTTTGTGAAAGACTTTTCCTGTCTCCACCTTGATGATCATGTGATTTTTGTCCTTCTATTTTTGTGATACATTACAGTTACTGACTTGCATTCCTGAGGGGAAGCCTACTTGCTCATGGTATGTGATCTTTTTGATGATTCACTGCATTTGCTAGTATAGTACCTTGTTGAGAACTTTTACATCTACATTCATTAAGGATGTTGGCCTATAGTTCTCTTCTTTGGTTGGATCCTTGTCTGGTTTTGGAGTCAGGGTAATGGTTTCTTCCTGGAATGATGTGGGGAGTCCTCCTTCCTTTGAGTTTCATTAAAGATCATGAGGAACTTTGAAATTTCATCTTCCCTGAAGTTTCTGTAGATTTCAGCAGTGAATCCATTGAGACCTGGGTTTTACTTAATATGAAGGTTTTTTTAATTGCTTCAGTTTCATTGCCTGTTATTGCATTATTCAAGATTTTTTTAAGTCTTTTTGGTTCAGAGTCCGTAAATCACATGTATCTAGAGATTTATCCACATCTTCTATATTCCCCAATTTATTGACATATGAGCTTGCAAAGAAGTTGCTAATATCCTTATGTGTTTTGGCAGTGTCTACTTTGATTAGACTTTTCCCACTGATTTATATCATCTCTCTCCCTTTTTTGGTTAGATTGCCTGAATAACATTTTGAACAGCATTATTTCTACAACCATTTTTAAAATTCATGTTACAGTAATTTATATTTTCCTGCTTCCCATGTTGCTTATGGATTGTTTACTGACCATTTCAATTCATAATGTAATCATTACCCACAAATACCACTATTAAAATACTAAAATTAACTTTAAAGGCAATTCTCAAAGACTTTCGAATGAAGTTCCCTTCTATTGTTTTTTTTCTGTTAATGGATCCAGTTATGCCTTGACCTTCTTGTTTCACTTTTCATCTGTTTCTTATTTTAAGGTACAGAAATTATAGCAAATCTTGGACTAGATGTTATTTGAAGAATCTAAATTACATGTGGATATTTGGCACATCTATAGTCCAACACATAATGGAAGGAGATGACTGATAATGGGTTGTTTTCTGAACCAGACTGCAAAGTCATGCTAATAATTCTTGGAATAAAATAAGTGTAGATGAGAGAGGCACAAATTCATGCTCTGTACATGTAGATAAGAGAACTCATCCACTGCATCACAAAAGCAGCGGTGTCCACAGCGGGGTTTGATTTGGCTCCAGTTTTTGATCCACAGTTATAGCAGCTCATGGCTCCATGACTTAAGGCAACTTGTTGAATTTGTCTGCAGAACCTCTTTGTCATTCACCCCAGTCATTGAGGACACATGCGATCCACTCCCATTGCTCTGAAGCAAATGTGGAGACCACACTGATGATTTCTTGACATTCAGCCTGAAGAGGGCCTCAGGGAATGTAAATAAGCAGAAACATCCTGACTCATCTCTCCCTTAGTAATACAAAACCTTTGTTTCTTTTGAATCAAAAGAGTCAAAGTAGAATCCAGTGCAGTTGATGTACCCAATCTGCAAACCATAGAAAATCACAAGGACACACATATATACACCCATACACCCACACATGGGCACACACATACACACATCATCCTTTGAGGACTAAGAATAAATTTATTTATGCACTTATTCAAATGATACTTATTAACTGCCTTATGTGTGCCATCTGTTCTATTGGGCATAAATATAAAAATGTTTGAAAGTACAGTCCCCAATGACAGGGAATTCAAAATATACAGACAAGTAGACACATCAAGAAATAATTCAAATTTAATGCAGTAGTGGAGAAATGTGTGTGTTGGCATGGAAGTATTTATGTGTACATGCATCTAATTTAACCTAATGGTACTAGGGGAAAAACAGGGCAGATTTTCTTTTTATATATGACTCAGATTCTCACTGATACAAATTTAATAAACAAATGTGAGTTTTCAATTCAAAGAGAAATCACCAGGTGACTCAAGCAGAAATGTAAAGCACAGGAGAAGTATTTGGAGGAATGAAGCAGGAGTTGGGGTGATATTCATAGTGTAGAAACTTATAGTTCATGTTGACCCTTTGTTCGGCTCCTTAAAAATCAGTTTGGAGTCTCTCCATACAACGTCACGCTTAAATCATAGTAAAATATTGATTAGCAATTGTCGTAGTTGATTTTTTATTTTGGATAGTTCTCTAAAGAATTTTATGATGTCTGGCAGTCAGTAAGGAAAAGGAAATGTAAACACAGATAACCTAGGTCCTTTCTACATTTCAATATTAGATCTCCACAGGTTTCCATCAAGTTATCTATGTTTTAAAAAAAGTTCTGCAAATGAGGTAAAATGTGAGAATTTCTGGCTGAGTAAAAAGGAGCTACACTGAGCCATATGGTATTCTCGGAATATATGTTAGTATTTTAAAATTTCAGGCATATGGAAAACCTTTACAAACTGAAAGATGGGAGGAGCCCCTAGAGCCAAGATTTTACCAAACAGACTAGGAGGGGTTTTCCACTTCTGATGCCACATTAATAGGGAGCAATTATGTAAAAAAGTTAATAATATAAAATTTGGATATTGATTGCTAGGACAGATCAAAGTACACTCTGATGCTACGCTTTAAAACACATGGTTTTGGAAAAGCCTGGAAGTGTCTGAACCCATGATCTTGTCCCTAGGTCCACTTGATCACAGTGTGCTTGAAACCGTTTGAGTAATCCTGCCTCTTTTCTAGAGTTTATGAGTCTTTTTGCTGGGGGTACAGGGGGGTCAAACACACAACCTCATGCTTGGAAGGCAGGTGCAGTGCCTCTGAGCTATATCCCCAGCCCCTTAGAGTGTTCGAGTCTTGAGTGCCAGCAAGTTATGTCCAGACAGTGTGAAGGGCATTGCTGAACACCATGCAGAACACACCCTCCTAAAACACCACTTCAAGAAGGCAACTATCACCTAAGAAACCTGTCAAAATGAGTTTGAACTCTGCCCAAGTGCCTCTTGAGGGAAAATAGTCTCTGGATAGAGTGTCTCAGAGGGTTGCCACTCTGTGAATATTGAATTATAGTCCTCAGTAACACAGCTCTTTACAAAGGATGCATTGTTGTTGCCATTACCAAGTTCTGCAGCAGACAAAAAGTGGTGCTTTAGACATAAAGACCTCAAGAGAGTCACTTGTCTTTAGATGTCACCAGGGCTTTGGTTCCAGAAACTAACATCTCTCTGCATGGGTACTCAAGTTACTTATGGAAATAGCAGAGTATGTGGATGCGACCTGAGCACCTTCCCCCACATACAGTCAAGTGTCACATCGCAGTGGACACGTTCTGAGAAATGCGTGCTCATATGCTTTCATCACTGTAAGAAATCACTGTGCTTACACCACCCTGGATCGTGTGACCCTCCCCCACCCAGGCTGTGCTGCTGTTGTTTAGGGCTGAAACCCTGTACAGAATGTTATGATGTTGAGTAGCCAGATGGACCACATAGTAAGAATTTGTGTACCTAAAACTAGAAAAGGTACAGTTAAAAATATGGCATAAAACGTAGTAAAAGATTAAAAAAAAACACCATGTAGGACAGCTACTTTGAATAGATCTTGCTGGTCTACAAGTATTTCTGCTGAGTGTGGGAATGGGTGGAGCGTAAATGTAGGCCCTAGAACATGACTGTACACTACTATAGATCACTGGTGCACTTTGGATCTAGGATTTCCTCCAACTCTCGTATGCCTAGAGGTGGGGTTTTGGCAGGTGAATGGAGAGTGCTGTACTTACCAGCAGATGAATCCACTGTTGAGTTGGATAGCTGGGTATGCTGACAGGAGGGAAAGTCTGGTGAGAAGTGGATCAATAGGAAAGTGGCCTATAAAGATACATCTCCCTTCCCTCACCCCGTCCTCTCTCTCTCCCTGTTTTCCAGGAGATGAGCTGCTTCCTACCCAACCCCTTCTACCATGGCATTTCTACCTTTGGGGCCTGCTGAGCATGGATTGAAAATTTCACCTCTCCTTCTTTAAATTGTTGGTGCAGGTATTGTGTTCAGTGACAAGAAATTCACCAGGACAGATTTTTGGTGCCGGAGAAGTAGGGTTATTGTTTTGGCTATACTTGACAAAATGGTTCAGAAGCCTTTAAAGTGGTTCATGAGTTTGGAAAGGCTTGGAGATTCTGGCTAGAGAAACCCTAGAATGCTGTAAGCCAGGTCTGATGGTAGAGTCTGGTCAGTCCTCAGAAGGCCAGGATGCAATATAAGCACAGAAAAAGGCTAGGCCCAGGCAGTTTCAACTGAGAACAAGAACTCCACTGGGATTTGGGTTGGAAAGCATGTGTGTTGTGCTCTAGAAGAAAACGTGTTTATGCCGTGCTTATATCTTGAAGATTTGCAGGAAACTGAAATCAATGGTGCCAGACTAGTTAATGTGGCAGAGGAAATGTCAAGTCAGCCCAACATTTGTCTGTGACGTAAGTATTGTTACACTGTTTAACCTGATATGTAGTGAATGATGGTAGATCTTGGCATCATTCATGTGGTGCTAGTTTTACTAGCATGCAAAATGTCAGAGTTGTGGGGTCAGAAAAGCTTCCCTCTAAATTTCATATGCCCCGAGAGATCAGGTGGTGTGACCCTGAGTGGCATGACCCTGTGAGATTGAAACTGAAAGTGCAATGGAGACCTCAGAAACCCTGAGATGCCAAGAATATGGAATTCTTCTGAGTAAAGCTCCAAGCAGTGAGGGGATCACCTCAAGAGAGAGGTGACATGGGTGGCCACAGGGGTGGAACAACCCAAACTCTGCACTGCATATCTCACCACAACTTGCTCCCAATGTAGTACACAGAGCTAAAAATCTATTGCTTTCCCTGTGAGATTTCAATCCTGCTTTGGTATCATTCCAGTCTAGTCTCTCATTTCTTCCTTTTAGAATGAGAATATTTATCCTGTGCTACTATATATTGTAAGTATTTAACTTTCTTTTTGATTTTCATAAGAGCTCACAGCTTATTATTTGCCTTGAGTGTCACAGGAGATGAAACTTGCACTATTCAGAAATGCTGGAATTATTAGAACTTTGCAGACTCCTTAAATTAGGTTCAACACATTTTTCATAGTGAGATGCACATGAGTCACTATCACTATTTTCCATTACTCATCTTAACCCATGGAAAGTCTTCAAGACAATAAACACATAGAAGTTTTATTTCTTATAGTAACAGTAATATAGTTTCTTTCTTTCTTTCTTTCTTTTTTCGTTCTTTCTTTCTTCTTTCTTTCTTTTATAGTTCCTGAAAGACCTTTCTGATTATATATATATATATATATATATATATATATACCCAATTGAGTAACACAAAGTCTAGTGTCATGTTCAAGTATTATAAATTGTGAATACCGCACCTTCTAGACTTTTATGTCACTGGCATCACACTTGTTTACAAAATCATTGCCATAAACATGAGTATGTAGCAACTGTGCTACAACACGGGGATAGTTGTGATGCTGCTGGGCAATGAAAATTCTTCAGCTCACTTGTACCTTAATGAGGTCAGTGTCATACATGTGGTTGCTGTTGATTAGCATGCTGTTGTGTGATACATACTTTTTCTTTAACTCATCTGTATATGTGGGAGACCAGATGACAGTGATGCGTCATCTACCTCCTCTTTGAGCACAAAGGAGAAGGCATGTACATGGATGCCAGCACGTTGCTGGTTCTAGGGAAAAGCCAACGCAGCTGAGATCCAGTGCTTTACTGGTGTGTACTAATGAGTAATAGAAGGCAGGCTAGTCTAGTTCTACTCTAATTGCTTGTGCCGTGTTTGAGTGAATAAAAGCAAGGTGAGCCAGCTGCTCAGAGCTGTCTGCCGGCTGCAGGCAAGAGCTCCTTAGCTGCTGCACACTAAAGTAACTCTGTGGCTGTGTCTTTCATCCTTGTCCGCCACCGGGTCAGGGAACAAACTAGCAGGTGGGGTCCCTACCAGGGGTGACCTAGACAGGAATTTGGCCATAGTAGGCCAGGTCCCCACAAGTGGTGGTGGGTTGGGGGGAGACTAGCATAGGCTAATTTCCTACATATCGATCTAGAATGCAATACAATGCAAACACCATCTAAATAGCTGTACTGTGTCATTTGGGCAACAAAGAGAAGAAATAAAATCTGTACATACTCAGCACAAACACATATTTAAAAATATTTTTGATCCATGATTGTTTGAATTCACAGATGGGAACTCTCGAATATGCAGGGACACAGAACACTGTCAGGTCCAATGTTTAAGAATTAAACATTTCTATTAAAAAAAAAAGTAAGGTTTCAGAAACGCAGATACAAGCGGGGATTAGACAACTGATTTTCACTTGGTCTGTTGTCATGAGATTTCCTATGTCATTAGCTCTGGATATTTTTTCATATGTGTACTTAAACAGTTTACATTATATAGTCTTCCATAAATAAAACAAAATAGATAATTTTAAGCACAACTATAGCGCTATCATCTATCTGTCATCTGTTCTTTACTGCCTTTATTTTCCTACTATCAGGCACATAAGACTTATCAGTGCTCTCTGGAATAATTATGGAAAACGTATCAAACACAACTCTGATGGGACAGATCAATCATTTTCCCAAACAGTTATAAATTATGAAACAGTGAGTTGGAGGTTTGTTAGAATTTAAAACTCTCAAGCAAATGAGGGAATATCAATGAGTCAATTTGTTGTTTTTAAAAATCTCTTCTTGTCCACAACTGAGACAATGCATGTGCCAAAGATTCGTTGACTTAATTAATATATGAGATGGATAGACCCAGCTCTCATGGAACTAATATCTGTAATTTTGAGAATAAAAAGTGGCATGTGAAAGTAAAATAAGGGGATAGCAAAGAAGTGACACTAGAGAAATAAAACTGCAAACCTCAAATTCATGTCTCTCCATATCAGGGAATTAAGTCATAAACCAAAAGAGAAAGGAGAGTTTTATTGCGAATAAGGAGAATAATCACTCCTGGATTTCTAGGCGAGCCCCACATGGGTGCCACCAAGGCCATTTTCAGGGGTGATTTACCCAGCAAAGCCATAATGTGTGTACAACAGGAATCAAACTGCCACCAACCTATAGGGTTCCAAGGACAGTTGCTGAGCTAATATTGATCCAGTAGTGAAATGAGCCATGCAGCGAGGGTGCACAGAAAGAACAAAGGCATTCTGGGGAAGGACAGGTCCAGCTGCTCTGTTCACCCACCTGGGCAAGGGATGCCTATCTGGACTTCCTGGGTCAGGTGATGCTAACCAGTCTAACCTCAAGCTGCTGCTCACCCTCGGGGGCGCCAGGCCCGGGCTGTGTGTCTCCCTCTTGCACTGCCAGACGCCTCTTGATGTCTTTATTTCCTGTGCTGAGCCCTTGATGGCCCACCCCTCTCTGACTGCATGTTAATTTCTATCTAACTTAGCTGTCTCTAATTGAAGGTGAACAGGGCCAGGACGGCGGAAAAAGACGGAAAAATCAATTGATACTGTTTGATTCACTCTGAGCTTTTTGTATCTGCACTGAGTAGACACAGAATGTGTATCCTTTGGTATTAGCAAGAGTTTGCCTGTGACTCACTCCTCAACCCCACAAAGCAACTTCTTTGTGTAAAATAGCATCACGTCTGCACTGAATCTGCACACCTTTTCTCCAGGCTTCACATCTTCTCTAGATTGCTTATAATGTTAAATAACAAGTAAGTGCTATGTAAGTATTCTTACATTGATTTACTTAAGTAATAATACAATAAAAAAGTCTGTACTTGTTCATTCTAGCTGTAACTACTTCAAAGATTTTTAGGGGAGAATGGTGATGTACTTGGGATTGAACGCCGGGCCATGTTCACAGCTAATTTTTTAAACCAAGGAACACAGAAACCCCAGATGCAGAAGCCCACTGTGTAACTCACATGGTTGTGGCTGGCTGTTGGTCACTGTCTCTACCACTTGAAAGAAATGCAGGAGGCAGGAATATGGCTGACACGACTAGTAGACAGTGGCATTTTCATAGACATTTTTTGAAATCAGTGTGGAGGGAAGTTCAGGGATTCCTAGAATGACGCTTACTACACCAGCCCGCACCCTGTGCCCCAGTCAGCGTGATAGGAAATGGGGTCTCGGGGTCTCCTCCAGACCACAGCCTGTGTCTTTCAATCTTGTATCCACTGAGTCTTGAAAAGCACACTGGCTACCCTATATTTCACACAAATCTCGCTTCAGTGGCCTTGCAGTTTTTCTTCTGATTCTTTGTTTTTGTGAAATGTCAGTTTTGATCTTGTTCTTAACAGACTGGAATGTCTTTGCCCACCCGGTCATTTCTTATTTAATTTACTTTGCTGAGATTGTTGGTTGGAATGACAAGTGCTAGCCAACTTACATACACTTGATTGATAGGAAAATTATGAAAATGACTTGGCGCAGCATTCTAAAAATACCTCCCTATAATATCTGGTGTCAAAGACTAATATCCTTTAAAAATTGCTTAAAGGACAAAGTTTAACTTTTTTAAAGAATAAGATTGTATTTATAATTTGCACAAAAGAGTATTCAGCTTCATGTACACACTAAATTTGCATCATTCATGGTGAGTGATAACACTACAAGGTGAAATAACAATAAACCTTAATCTAACCTCAAATATATAACCAATAGGAAATGTCCCGCACCTGAAATCAGCTGAGTCATCCCAATTCAATTACATTTTTTTTAATATTTTAAATTCATTTTACCTTTAGTTTTTGTTGCTTCATGTAACAGTGAAACAAAGGACAGAATCCGGCAGCCTCTGCCTCGGCCCTGAGCACAGCGCGAGCAGCCCCAAAGGACCTCACCAGCGCGGTCCTCAGGGCCGCGGAGCTGCCGTGCCATGCAGTTTATTCTCGGTCTCTTCCAGGCTCCTCGCACCTCCCCCTGTGGAAGATCTGGGCTCCCGAGCCTACACGCATGCTATATATACATGTTTGGTAAGAAGCCAAAAGAAAATGCTGTACTGCAGAGACACAACTCACACTTGAATTGGTGTTAAATACCATGCAAAAAAAAAAAAAAATTAGGAAGATGGAGTAACCTGCTAGCTATAGTGCATTTGTTTAACTTAAATAAGAATAATAATTGATACAATTTGTATAAATATACATTTTAAACGAGAAAACCTATCATTCTAGTGAAATTCAATTACACGCTTGCATAGTAGGTGTCAGTCATAACAGATTCCAATACTTCAAAAGGCAACACTCATAACTCAAGAGCTTGGCATGCTACTAAAGTGAAAGGTATTTCATACTTTAATTACATGACACCTCTTTAATTCCCACATTAACAATATATTTTCATTTAAGAAGCTGACAACTCTTTTATGAGAATACAAAATTAATTAAATGAAGCCTGATTTAATTATGCAAGTATTAATTTGGGTCCTAAAATTAAATCATCTATTGCAGAATATCACTCAGAAGTGGAGCGCAACTGGTCAGACAAAGCATTTTGATGTCCTCCTTCTATAATATTTAATACCCAATTTTCCACATCTGCAATTCATTCTCTGTAAGTTTTGTGAGGATTTTTAAAATAATAAAATAAACCACTAGTGTTTAAAATAAATAGATGTCTTAGACTGTAGTCATTCTGCTTCTCTTACTGCACATGAATCCCTCACCACTTGCAGGCTTACAGAAACCACCAGTTTTGGGGGAGTCAGGTTTGAGAGAGAATGGCCCACATTATACTAAAATAGCTTCTAAGAGAAATGTCCTTTTCTGTCATTAGCTTCTACTTTTAAAACAATTTTCTACAACAAATTATCTTTTAAAATACGCACAGCTGGAATACTTAATCTCCTTACAATTTGTTAATATTTCCGACTTTCTGTTATCACTTTAATATTCTTAATCACTGTTCCACACACACGGCGTGGTCTTCCAGCAGGAAGCCGGCCACGTGCACCACAGCCACCATGAAGTAGCAGCCAGACAGGAAGATGATGGGCCACTCGGGGTAGCTGAAGTGCCCCATGTCCACAAGGAACTTCGAGGAAGCCCACTGCAGGCCTGAGCTGCCTGGGACCGAAGCTGCTGGGCTTGTCCTTCCTCCAGGAACATCAGAACCCTGGACCACAGTGGACTACCATGCTGGCTCGATGAGAGACTCAAGAACCCCTCACCCAAACAGAAGACCTTAGCAGGCTCCACTCAGTGTGGTGAGTTTGCCCCCTAAAATAGAGGTATGCAGTGGGTAAATGGGAGTGAAAGTGAAACTCTCCCAATTGTAAGACCTTGGCTAACCTGGCAAGAGAGTGGGTAACCCCCTTCCCCACATAGAGAACATCAGACAGGTTGAGGAGTGTGCCAATAATGCCCCCCCAACTTAGAGAAAATTAAAAGAACTTATGAGACCCCCAGAGACAGAGTAGGGCCTCAGCTGACACAAACAGTATAGCCAGGGAGATCTAGTGACCTGCAACGACCAGAAGATATAACAACAGCAGGAACTAAGAGTTGCCCTACATTGATACTTCTGGGCTAGTTAGCCCAGAAAGAATATAGGACTCACCCAACAGGCCCTGTAGGAGGAATTCAGGAGACTGGATCTCCTCTTCATTGTGGTACCCAGCAATTTGACAAACATCAACCACACAGTAGGACCCTGAAACACACACTACAGAAAGTTGTGACTGTTGGAATAGAAAGACCAGAAATTTACCCAAACGGTGAAAAAGACTAAACGAAAAGGCAAAATGCAATTCCAAACAACTACTCCATCAGGAGAAAGTGCAGGCAATAATGAAATGACCCTAAAAGTCATACACCAGAAATCTCTGAAAACATAGCAAATGAAGTAAAGAAACAAATCCATGAGGCTATAGAGGAACTCAATTAGAAATAATGTCTTATGTAAAGATGAAAGTAATAACCTTAGTAAATGATTTGCTCAACATAGAAAAGAAATAAATTTAAAAAATACAGGAGCATGGGAAATTGATTAAAACTCTGAATGAACAATGCAGAAAGCAAGCAGAATCCACAAAACAAATTCAAAGAGATATGCAAGAAACAAAAAATTGTATTGAAAGCCTGCAAAGCCGTTTAAATGAAGCCTAGGATAGAATTTCAGACCTTGGGGACAGGACCGCAGATAGCAATCTTGAAAGGGTAGAACTTATAAAAATAACACAGCAGCATGAAATGACAATCCAGCAGCTACAAGATGATGCCAGGAGAAACAATGTTAAATTAATAGGCATCAGTGAGGAGGTAGGAGACAACGCAAAGGATATAACTAAGCTGTTCACAGAAGTAATGGCAGAAAATTTCCCAAACATGGGGGAAAAAACTAATATACAAATAAGTGAGGCATATAGAATTCCAAACAGTCATAACCATCATAAACCTACACCCAGACATATAACAATTAAAATCTCAGACATACAGCATAAAAACAGAATACTAAAAGCTGTTAGAGAAAAGACACAACTCACCTATCAAGGAAAGTCTATTCGAATCATGGCAGACTTCTCAGGGCAACCCTTCAGGTTAAGTGAGATTGGAGTGAAGTATTTTAAGCCCTAAAAGAAAACAACTTTCAACTCAGGCTGATGTGCCCAGCAAAACCATCTTTCAAATTTAATGGAGAAACAAGATGCTTCAATGACAAAGAACAACTAAAGAAATTCATATCCACTAAACCAACCTTAGCAAGAGTGTTGAAGGACATCCTAGACAGAGATAAAAATGACCACAATCTCCAGAACAACAACAGAAAGAAATCACCAGGCTGGACAAGAAAGGGAAAAAAGCAGAACTAACAATAGTAAGACAACATGGCAAAGTCAAGCCAGTACATATCAGTGATATCCATCAATGTAAATGGGCTGAAATCACATATCAAAAGAAACAGGTTGATGGACTGGATCAAGAAACAGGATCCCAAAATATGCTGTGTACAACAAATGCATCTGACTCAAAAAGAAACTCATAGATTAAAAGTCAAAGGATGGAAAACAGTATTCCATGCAACAGGACCCCAGAAAAAAGCAGGAGTAACTATTCTATTTGCAGATAATGTGAACTTCAAACCTAAAATGATTAAAAGAGACGAAGAAGGTCACTACATACTCGTAAGTGAAAAAATCCAAGAAAGAGATCTAATAGTTATAAATATATATGCACCAAATACAGGAGCACCCAACTATATAAAACAGATACTAATGGGCATGAAAAACCAAATACACAAGAACGCAATTATTACAGGAGACAAAGAGATAGATCAACTAAACAAAAAGTCATCAAAGAAATAATAGTACTGAATCATACCTGTGAGCAATTGGACTTAGTAGATGTTTACAGAGTGTTCCACCCAACCACATCAGAATACACATTTTTCTCAGCTGTGCATGGGGTATTTTCCAAAATAGACCATATATTAGCCCATAAAACATTCTTAAATAACTGCAAAGGTATTGAAATTATCCCATGCATAATATCTGACCATAACACACTGAAATTCGAAATTAATGGCAAAAGAAATTGCAAAACCTGCATAAATACATGGAAATTAAATAACAACCTTTTGAACAACCAATGGGCTACAGATGAAATTAAAGAAGAAACAAAACAACACCTACAATTCAAAGCAAATGCAGAAAAAAAGCTATTGTAATCTATGGGATGCAATGAAAGCAGTTTTCAGAGGGAAATAAATAGCAATAAATTTTCATATCAAGAAAACACAATGAGCACAAATAAACAACCTAATGCTTCATCTCAAGCTTCTAGAAAAAGAAGAGCAAGTTAAACTTAAAGCTCATAGAAGAGAAGAAATTGTAAAGATTAGAGCAGAAATCAATGCAATTGAAACTAAAAAAATACAAAGAATTAATGAATCAAAAAGTTGGTTTTTTGAGAGAATAAACAGAATTGACAAGCCTCTAGATAATCTTAAAAATAAAAAAAGAAAAAACCCAAATTCATGCAATAAGGACTGAAAAGGGGGAAATTACTACAGATCCCATGGAAATTCAAAAGATCATGAGTACCTACTTTGAAAATCTCTGCTCACATAGAGAGAAAAGCACAGAGGAAATGGACAGATTTCTAGAAACATATGAACTACCAAAGCTCAACCAAGAAGATATAGCATTTTTTAATAACCCAGTATCATCTATTGAAATTGAAAACTTAATAAAAAAACTTACCAACAAAGAAAATCCCAGATCCTGATGGATTCACAGCTGAATTCTACAAAAAATTTAGAGAAGATTTCATGCTAAGACTCCTTCAACTCTTCAATGAAATTGAAAAGAAATCAATCCTCCCTAAATCATTTCTGGAGGCAAGTATTACTCTGATACCAAAACCAGAGAAAGACCCAATCAAAAAGGAGCACTATAGGCCAATCTCACTAATGAACATAGACGTAAAGATTCTCAATAAAATACTGGCAAATAGAATGCAGCAAATCATCACGAAAATTATACATCATGACCAAGTGGAGTTCATTGCAGAAATGCAGGGATGGTTTAACATACGCAAATCAATAAACATGATACACGACATCAACAGAGCCAAAAACAAAAATCACATGATCATCTCAATAGATGTAGAAAAAGCTTTTGATAAAATCCAACACATGTTCATGATAAAAACCCTTCAGAAACTAAGGTCTACCTTAGTCTACCTTAACCTTAGAAAGGCCATCTATGACAAACCAATAGCCGATATTATACGAAATGGACAAAAACTGAAAGCTTTCACTTTAAAATCAGGAACAAGACAGGGATGTCCAACATCACCACCCTTTTTCAATATAGTTCTGGAACCACTAGCCAGGGCAATAAGACAAGAGAGAAATAAAAGGAATAAAGATAGGAAAGGAAGAAGTTAAATTATCACTATTTGCAAATGACATGATACTCTATATAGAAGACCCAAAAAACTCCATTAAAAGACTACTAGAAGTAATAAACAAATTCAGCAGTGTAGCTGGCTACAAAGTCAACCCTCAAAAATCAATAGCATTCCTGTACACAAACAAGAAACTCACTGTGAGAGAAATTATGGAAATATCGCCCTTCACAATAACATCTAAAAAAATGAAATACTTAGGAATCAACCTAACTGAGAATGTAAAAGACCTATATGCTGAAAATTATAATATGTTTAAAAAGGAGATTGAAGAGGATTAGAAAATGGAAGGGTGTTCCTTGCTCTTGGCTAGGAAGAACCATCATTGTGAAAATGGCCATACTCCTAAAACTGTTATACAGATTTAACACAATCCCAATCAAAATACCATTGAAATACCTCACAGATCTAGAGAAAACACTCCTAAAATTCATTTGGAAACAGAAGAAATCTAAAATATCAAAGGCAATTCTGAGCAATAAAGACAAGGCAGGAGACATCTCAATTCTTGACTTGAAGCTGTACTACAAAGCCACAGTGAAAAATTCAGCATAGCACTGGCAAAGAAATAGACCTAAGGATCAATGGAACAGATTAGAAGATGCAAGTATAAGTACAAAGACACTCAGTCATCTGATATTTGACAAAGGAGCTAAACATGTTCACTGGAGGAAGGATAACCTCTTCAATAAATGGTGTTAGAAAAATTGGCTCTCCACATGCAGAAGACTGAAACTAGATCCATGCCTGTCACCATGCACAAAACTAAAGTCTAAGTGGATCAAAGACCTAAACATTAAAACAGAAACACTAAATCTACTGGAAGATAGGGTAGATAGAAGTGTTGGAGACATAGGGGTAGTCAGAGAATTCATGAACAAAACGCAAACTGCACGGGATACACTGCAGTGAATCAACACCTGGGATGTCATATTATTGAAAAGTTTCTGCACTTCAAAAGAAAGCACCATCAGAGTGAAAAGAAAACCCACAGAATGGAAAATAATTTTAGCCAGCAACCCCTCAGGTAAAGGATTTATATCAAGAACATATAAAGAATTGAAAAACATCAACCCCCCTCCCAAATTCAAAACCCTCTCCAAAAATGGGCATCTGAGATGAACACTCAGTTCTGAGATGAAGATATACAAATGGCAAATAAATACATGAAGAAATGTTCAGCATCACTTGTCATTCAAGAAATGCAAATTAAAACAACATGGAGATTTCATCTCATACTGGAAAGAATAGCTGCCATCAAGAAATCAACTGATAACAAATGTTGGCAAGGCTGCGGGGAAAAAGGAACACTGCTCCACTGTTGGTGGGAGTGCAGACTGGTGCAACCACTATGGAAATCAGTATGGAGAATTCTCAGAAGACTAAGATTGGAAGCTCCATTCAACCCAGCTATTTCACTCCTAGGTATTTTCCCAGAAAAACTGAAAATGTCATATCACAGTGATATATGAGCACCCATGTTTATAGCAGCACAATTTGTAATAGCTAAATCTTGGAAACAACCAAGATGCCCATCAACTGCAGATTGGATGAAAAAGATGTGGTATTTTTATACAATGGAGTATTACTCACTATAAAAAGGATGATCTTGAGGCCTTCATAGGGAAATGGAGACAACTTGAGACTATCCTCATTAGTGAAATAAATAAGAAACATATTTATAAATATCACATTGTGTCTGTAGTGTAAAAAGTAATAAGTACTGTAGGAGTAATAAAACCCAAAATGCATAATTGCTACTGCAAAAAAGAGAGGAAAAGAAAATGCTCTAAAGGATATAACTGTATGTATCTTTAAGTGTGTAAGATGGATGACCCATATTACTGTTTTTGTTAGATCATGGAGCAGAACTGTTAACAGTCTCACTGTTTGAATGTCTAATTTGTATGCTTTAATTTTGTAACTTGAACAACTATTTCCAAGATGTCAGTATGTAACTTATGAAGTAGTCATTTCTTATTGTTTTTTTTTTTGTTCTTTTCTTTTTTTCCTTTGGAATTCTGTATTGTTGCTACCTTTTTTTATGTTTTGTTTCATTGTTTTTTTTCTCTTTAAATAAAACTTTAAAAAATATTCTTAACCATTCAAAATAAAGAACATGCAATTCTTTCATAGTCTGTATATATATATATATATATATATATATTGCATAGTCTATTATATATATTTCATAGTCTATTAGTCTATAATAATTTTATCAAGGAAACAAATAAATCAAATAACAAAGGAATTTCCTTTTCAATATTCATTGAAGGTTTTCATAGTTTGATCTTTTTTTAAAAAATAATCTCATGAAAATCTCTGTAAAAAAGGAATCTGATATAATTTTATCCTTCACCATATCATGAAGATATTAGTACACACAGTATACCAGATTATATGACCGTGTAAATTATCACAAATTATTTACTCTGCTTTTGGAATATGACAAACTCTCTAATTACCAGATTGTTTCTTTCAGTGCATGACTCTTAAATACTATGTCTCCTACAGAAATATCCCCCCATATGGACATCTTTGGTTTGTTGTTTCTTTTCATCTTATCTTTATAAAGTGCATTTGCTGATATAAATACTTTATAAAATATAGTGAAAAGCCATTTGCACCAGGAACTATACGTTTGTTTTTATTTTCTGCAGGATGTGAATTACAGGTGAAGAAATTGAGATTAATTCACAGAGCTAAGACAGCCAAGTCTTTAAGTACTAATATGTAGATGAGAAGCCAAATGTCAAAGGTTAGAAAGCTCTTTTCTATGATAACATTTTCCTCCCTTTAGAAAAATACTTGTTTCTTTGAATCTATATCTACGCTCATCTAAAATATTATAGAAAATTCTCCAACAAACTAGTGAAAATAAACAAAACCAAAGGTTCTTTCTTTGAGAAGACTAATAAGTTAACAAAAAATGAAGAAAACAACCCAATTACTAAAATCAGAAATGAAAAAAACTTCATTATAAAATTATAGAAACAATAGAAAAGAAATTCTGTGGAATCTATAACACAAGTTAGTGTACTTAGGTGAACTGAAGAAAGTCCTTGTAAGGCACAAACTGTAAAAAATATTTCCAGAGAAAATAGATAACCTACGAAGTTTAACATGTAAAGCAACTGAGTTAGTAATTTAAAATCTGCCAGCAAATGAGAACTTAAGCACAGATAGCTTCATCTGTAAACTCAATTGCACGTTAAAATGTAATTAGTAACATGAGTTCTCAAACTTTTCTAAAAAACAGAAAAGGGGACACTTCTGCTTGAATTCTAAGGGGTGAGTATATAGTCCACACCTAAATCAGGTCACAAGAAAAAAGGGTGCAAACTAAAAACTTTCAGACACAAAACTTTCAACCAAGACTGAGAAACAAAACCTTGCAGCATATAAAAAAAGATTAAACAATATAACTAAGTGGAAATTTTTACGGAAAGTCAAGGTTAGTTTAACCTATGAACATCAGTCAGGATGATATATGAGACCATTAAAAGACAAGTCTGCATAATTTATAACTAAAGAAAATTAACATTTGGAAAAATCAACCTTTTAATAATAAATATATCCAACAAACTGAGAACAGAAGTAAGCTTTCTTAGTATAATAAATAACTGTTACAAAACCCATGGATTAAGGTCTCTTAGCTAAGGGCCAAACTGATATTACTTTTTTCCCAAAGATTAATAAAAGAACAAGGTTATTTTCTATTGGTCCTTCAATTCAACCAGATATGTTGGGCAGGGCAATTAATAAAAGACAAATCATCTTGACTGGAAAAAAAATGTGTTTCTGTTTGTAGATTAAATGATCTCCTATAGAGAAATTTCTAACATGCATTAAAAATTAGGACTCAAAGTTATCAGTTACAGCTTAAATATCAATATAC
Source organism: Dolichotis patagonum (assembly GCA_004027295.1). Taxonomy (NCBI): domain Eukaryota; kingdom Metazoa; phylum Chordata; class Mammalia; order Rodentia; family Caviidae; genus Dolichotis; species Dolichotis patagonum. The sequence continues at coordinate 11,742 of PVJX010020206.1, read as the reverse complement.
AAAAATACCCACTGCATTTCTGTATGTATTAGCACAAATAAAATCAGGAGCACAATTTATTCATAAAAATACCTAAAAATGAAATTGTTAGCATGACAAGCACTTTTTTTGCTTTTTAAGAAACTCCCATACTGTTTTCTAGTTGCATGCAATTTAGGAGGTCACATAGTTACTATGTGCTCATGATATTCTTCTTTTACTTAAAGTCACATTTGTGGCAGCGCCAGGAACACCAAATGACTAAACACACCAGTTTCCTTCTCTCACACAGCTTCACTGTCTGAGGACACAACTCATACCGAAGTGGAACAGCAAAGGTAATACAGATCTTATGAAGTGTGAAGTGGCAAGTGCAATGCAGAGAAATGAAGCCAAGTGAGGGCAATACAGAACTCTGAAAGTCACAAGACGTTTTTAGGGTAAAGTCAGGAAAGGCCTCTGGGACGGGCGATCAGTAGAAGCAACTACTGCAGATATTCCTTATAGCTGTAAAGCACGTTCCTCAGACCGTAGAGGAGCAGGTCCTACCTAGCCGCTAGGCAGAGTGGCACCTTAGGCCCTAAATACTTAGTGGACCATTAATATTTGCATCTTAATTTATTTAAAATTAGAAGAACAGTGAATGTAATAATAAAGAATATATAAAGACAAATTTAGCCTAGGTGTTACGGTTTATATCTAGATGTCCCTTCAAAGCCTCCTGTATTTACAGGTAGAACTTTTGGGACATGACTGAATCAATGGCATGTGATACTGGATTAGTTCCCCGATGGGTTTGCAGCTCGATGTGATGCTGGGAAGTGAACCCTGGTGGCGAAGGCAGGTCGCTGAGGGTGTGGCCTAGAACGCTGTGCATATACCCCTCCTCTTCCCTTGATCCCTCACTTCTTCCAGCATGGCTCTGGAGGCAGCCTGCTATGGACTGAAACCGCTCCACACTGTGAGCCAAAATAAACACTTCCTCCATTAACTTGTGGTGTTGTGTATTTTGTCCCAGGAGTAACAGTAACTAGGACTTCTGTTTATTTTAAAGTGAAATGATCAAGTACTGAGCGTGTTTACTAATCGATTTGGCCTCAGGGACAGTAAGGAGAAAGAGTGAAGATGGGCAATCTTTATTCTCGTGACGGAAGAGCTCCTGATTACCTGCTCCGTGCCGGCTTGCACGGACTCAGTACCAAGCCCTGGTTTCCCTTCTCTGGGATGGCCATGCGCACTGGCTTGGCTTCTTGTATATCCAGGCAAATCAGTGCAGAACTCTAACAAAAGTTGTGACAGCAGACAGCAAATGACAATTACAGCAGCTTACACACACTGTGTTTAGTTTCCCCACTCAGGAAGGGCTTCTGTTGTTTAGGTCATTTGTTCTTCGGTTCCCTGTGACTGTGTCAGCAGCCCTGAATATCGCATGGTACAAAGTCAATGTAGATGCCAGTGATCTTCACACATACGGTGCCATCACTGCAGAGGGAGTGGGGCTTTAGGAGGACAATGTATGCTGTTCATTAGCCCAAAACGTTTTGGAGGACAAGGTGTGGTGGAGAAGGCCAGGGCTCTATGCACAGCCTGGCAGCAGGGGCCTCAGAATCTCCACTTCACTGCTCACTGCTCGGCTGCCCCGGAATCCACGGCTCCTGATCAGCAAGAGGCACCCTTTGATTTGTTCTGATAAGTGCATTGATCTCTCTCATCCTCCCACACTGTTTGTGAGAAATAATAGTACACACAGTGCAGATTGCTTCCCAGGGACAAGGAGGGTCTGAAAGGGAAAAGCCAATCCCTGGAACAGAGATCAAAATTTAGCTGTGGTTTCCTTAGCAGAAGCTCAATTAACTGAGCCACTAAGGAGACTCAGTTTTGTGTGGAAAAGAAAACACAGCTGGTGCTTTGGTTGTTTCTCAATGTCCCGCAAAGCCTCTTGGGACCGTAGGCAAGAGGGACCCTGGAAGGTGAGAGGATTGTGGGCCGTCACAGCCGGTGTCTCGGGAGCTGGGACCTGGTGGGAGCAGCTCTCCCCGGCTCAGCCCTCGCCCACACCTGCGTCCTTGGAGCCCGCGCCTGTGGACTGCAACCTCCACAAACCAGGCAAAATAATCCTCTCTTCCTTTTATTTTGAGCGTCAGCATCTCATCCCAGTCATGGGAAAAGTGGGTAACACCATTGGAACCACTTCTGAAACTTGACATTCACTGTAAAAATACAGGGGTGTGTGTGTGTGTGTGTGTGTGTGTGTAACTGGACAGTTGTGCTGTTTGAAGGTGCTGCCAAGAGATTGTGAATGAGTGTTAATTTCTGCTCAGTAACATGAGTCATGGAGGACGACTTCTCCAAAGTTTAACTCTCTAAAGCCAAACAAAACCAACAGGTCCTGGGGATTTCACTATGCAGAGTGAAAAGTTCCAGCCCCTGGACTGCTGGGATACGTGCCTTCACCCCTGGGTTGACGCTGGTCACTTCTTGCCTTTTACACAGCGTTTTGCCAGTGTTAGAGGAGTTTCTTTTAGTTTCTCACTTTTTTGTTTACCTTATTAGTTTAACTCAGTATTTAAATTTTATTTATTTGCTCATTAGTTTCTTCTGTCAGTTTTCCAAAAGGATTGTAGATGAGCTCTAACTGCAACGCGCCTGGCCAACCTGGACCTCACCCCTGCTTTTAGCTCACAATTCACTGATGCGTCTGCCTGGAAGTTTATCAGGCCCTAGAATTTTGCATTTTATAAGTGGAATTTGTAGCATGTATCCTAAACTGCTCTTTCTTCCACATTTATTTATAATTTCATGTTTCATTTGGACTCTTGGATTTATATCGTTTACTTACCAATATTTATTTCTTTGAATGCTTTCATTTCTCTGCTATCAATAAAATATTAATACATTCTTTCAAGAAAAATTTTAAGCACATTGTCTCTCTGACCAAAATGTAATTTTCTAATGGTAATACCGCTTTATCTTACTAGGACAACTTCTGGAGAAGGAAGAAAAAATAAAGCGTTACAGCCTTGATGGCAGCCAAGAAAGTTATCACGTAGTCTAAGGGGTTTCTCTGTGTGCTTAGAACGCTGCCAGTGGCTGGAACTCACTTGCACGCTGAGGAGGGTGACAGTTCTCAAGCACGTCTCCACGCGGCCTGCAGAGCTTGAGCTCGGAGCATGGGTCAGTGCTGGTGCTCCTGACTCCACGGACCCAGGGGCTGGTGATTTACTCTGCTAGCAGGCTCCCGGCAGGGTGCAGCGACTCAGGCACCGCACATCTGCACACACCGCTGTGGGGTCGCACAGATGCTCACAAGAGTCGCATCACAGCGCTTCTTCAGTCTCAGGTGTGAGGCCGTGTACCGCTGTGAGCTAGAGCTTTGCAAGGCACACCTGCTCGTCACCGGCCATGGGACTGTTTAGTATGTGAGCACTGAGGGCAGGAGACTCAGCTCAGCCACTCAAAGCACTTGCATGATAAGCATGAGGTTTGATCCCCAGCACCAAAAACAAATCACACTACAGATACATGTAATCCCAAAAGTCATACATATATGATACATGTATGATATATACATATTTAAGTGCCGAACGCAAAGCATTTTCCTTCTAAGAAATATACTGAAAGGGAAAAAGAAGCTTTGCAACACACAGCTCTGTTAATTTTATTGTATCACTTAGAAGAAATATTATGTTTTGTGATACAAATAATTTTGTACAATAGGCAGATTGGAAACAGAGAAATACATTATAAAACAGTGCTCATAATAACTGCACTACACTTGTAGAACTAATAATAAATTTCAGCTTTGGAATTTAACAGAATATATATATATACACATATACACAATTTTAAAATATACCTTTTAATTTAAATTTAAAATATACCTTTAAATATATAAATTAAAATTCAGTAAATATAAATTAAATATTTATTAAATATAATAAATTAAATATTAAATATAATAAATACCAAATATAAATAAATTACAATATATAAATTAAAATATATAATTTAAATTTAAAATATACCTTTTTATTTTAAAATATACATATTTTAAAATGTACCTTACTTTAGTATTTTAGCATTTAGTATTTTAGTATTTTAGTATTCTAGTATTTAGTATTTAGTATATAAATATTTAAATATTTAAATATTTAAATTAATATTTAAGTATTTAAGTAATATTAAGTATATTTAAGTAATATTAAATAATATTTAAGTATTTAAGTAATATTAAATATTTAAATTAATATTTAAGTATTTAAATATTTTAAAATGTACCATATTTTAGTTAAGAGCATATTTTAATTATTTTCATTATAATTTCTTGCCAAAAATGCAAAACTTTAGTTGCATAATAAGCTATCATAATAACATATCAAAATTCCATGTCTAAGCATCAGATTTGGCTATTAACATGTACATAGCAAGGAGCATTTTATGGAACGCCCTTTAGTTAGCACTCAGCCTGTCTCCCCGCAGGCCCTGCCCAGGCCGGACATCTCTGGATCAGGACACCTCCTTTCCTCCTCGCCCCTTCACACATGGCTGTGTGATTTTGTGCGATGGCCTGAAGTGTCTGCTCTTCACAGCGGCTTCTGCGTGGAATCAAATCCTCGATACCACACATTACTGAAGAGCCTCACCTAGCGTTACCTGTGGCAGGTAAACTTACTCAGCCGGAAGTTTTTAATCATCTCAAAGAATTACGGTTGTTCTGCATTTCCAGGATGATTATTTAGATTTTTCCTCAGGCAGTTCTTGGTGAAATCCATGTATTTCTTTACGAATAAAAATGCGTTTTATGTAACAAATCTTCCCAGCTTAGCACTCGGTGCTGTCTCCTGTCCTGCCCTGTGGCCCCGGAGAACTGCACGGTGGTTCTCTTTCGGTCACCAGGGTGCTATTTCTCCTGGTGGGCTTTGTCCTCTAGGGCCAGGCTGGCCTGGAAACCCTCAGCAGAATGTCAGTTGCAGCGTCCACCTCCAGTCCTCTTAGGGCTGGGTTATGACTGATACACTGTATCGGTGTGAGCCCCTGGGAGTCTAACTAGGTAACTCAGCAGCTCTGCATCCTGGAGTGTAGAGGAGAGGTGCTGCCCGAGGGTGTGGTTCATCGTGTCCATTTGAGAAGGTCAGAAGTCTGACTAAGTGACTCTGCAGGGGGCAGTGTCCCTACTGTGTAAACACCCTCAGCCTGGGCAGGAGGAGGGCACAGAGATGGTGTAAGCACTACGCCCACCCAGGGGCACAGCCTGCTGACAATGTGAGGGAGAAAAGGGGCTCACCCTCCCCACCTTTTTGCTCTTGTTTCGCTGGCTTCTGCCACCCCGAAGTGTTGCCCCAGTGCCGTGCCACCCTGCTTTGAAGCTAGCTGAGTACTGAGTGAAACCTCCATAGGAATAAGGTAATAAACCTCTCTTCCTTCATTTTGGGTCTTGGGTATTTTGCCTCAGCATTAAGGAGCACCATGATTTTAGGAGACAAGTCTTATATGTGGTGTACTGAATTTGACTTCATTTCTACAATTGCATAATCCATTTTACATGGATTATGAATTGTACAAGTGCATAATCCATTTTAAACTGCGTTTAAAAGTGGGTTTGCAGTCTTGTTATAGAACAGCTGCTTTCTGCTATAATAGCTCTACTCTCTATATCTCATGGGCCATAGGACCAAACATGCCCCCTTCTTCACCTTAACAGTGTCTCACAGGACCAGTCCCCCTTACCTTACACTGCAGAGCCACTCAGCACATCTATGCTGTATCTTCTCGATTAAGTCTTCCCAACTGTCCTCAGATCTCCAGTTTGTGTGTAAATGTCTCCCACTCCTTTGCATTTTACAAGGACTATGATACCTGTGCTTCTCTGGAACGCTTGCCCACATGGCTGAGTTTGGTTGCACTCCAAACACCGTCCCTCCCTCCCCACTGGGCGGTGGATGGACACTCATCTCAGACCTTCAGCTTCACTCAGCAGGATTTCTGCACAACATCCCTGTCATCATCTACTGACAGCGACTCACAACTGTTTTCCAGCAAGAATTTGTGTTACTTCATGCAAAATACCCACACAAGTCCCTTAAACTCCCCAGTTCAGGCTTGGTGGAGAGTCAGACTGTGTTGTACCCCTCCGAAATTTATTTGACATTGAAACTAAAATGTTTTCTTCCACATACAGAATGTATAATTAATAACATATATTGGTGGTTAGAAAAGGTAAAAATTAGATTTAAATAACATCAGGTAATTATAACACTAATGAGTTTTGGTGTTTTTATGTTTAATACTTTAATAACATTTAATAACAATAGAATAATTTAGATCTGTTATTATACCTGGATTAAAAAAATAGCACAACTGGTCTTACAAAACCTGCATTTTTCTTGGCACTGGACATAAAATTGTTGCTAACTGCATGCAGTTACTCCATTTGGAATGTACAATGGCCATTGCAATGCTATAATGTTAAGCTCAAGAATTAAGATGATTTTCTCATTTTCAGAATAAATGTAAAATTCATTGGGTTCCATCTGTGTTTTCCTGTAATGCATTCAAAATATTTCAAAGATTGAACCTGAAATAAATTGACACCTTATGAATTTAGTGAACTAGTGACAATAGGACGTTATAAAGGAATAAATACACTGGCCCACACCACAGCTCTGTTGGAGTTTTGTTTCATGAAAGTTTGTTTCTTTACAGTGGAGAACTACATGAAATTGAGGGTTTAAACCTGACACATGACAGTTGTGAATTATCTCACTATAACATTGAGTCGCAGTTATATATTTTCAAATGTTTTATAAAAAATGCTATTTCATGGAACACTGTGAAGATTAAATGAAATGTTGCATAAAATATTTTAATTTTCTAAACAACATAAAATATTAGCTGTAATAACGTTTTCCAAGGTTTTAAGTTATTGCCATGTGCTCTGATATTTCCAAGAAATGTCACTGAAACAATTCCTAAAAATGATAGCAATTTAAAGAAGCACATGAAATTATAGTAAAAGTTTGGAGGAGCAAAGTGGTGGGAGACATCCGAGGAACACAAATAGGTGTGAGAATAATAGGCCTGAGGCTTTTGAGCGAAAATCATCTGCACCTGGCCGCCCAGGTCAGTAAAGTTTCCCACACAAGACTGCGTTTGCCAACCTTGCAGACTGAGTTTACTCTTCCTCTACTCCTGCAGCTGGGCCATCTCTGCCCCTCTAGGCCTCAGTAAAATTTCATCATTGCTGAATTTCCCTTCACTCTCCACAGGCAGAATTAGCTTTCTTCCTGTGCACGACTGGGGCAACTCAGGTTTCGCGTTTCTGTACCGCGGGGTGCGCACTTGGGTCTCCGTGGCCGCATCTCAGATTTGCCTCTTTTAACGCAGGAGCTGAACTCCCCCTTTGCTCAGCATCCTCTGCGGATGACCAAGTTACCTGGGATGTTGTGGAAACATGAGATAAGCTTACAAAATGGACTCTTAAAACCTACAAAGTGCAAATTTACAGTTAATATTATATATTCAGGAATTTTTAATCATTGCTGTATCATCCGGGGGCATAAACAACTACTACCAATCACTTAAAATGAAAAGAGAGGACGAATTTGTAGGATTATTTGTTAATGCTAAGCATCTTCAGGAATTTTCCAAGCTAACTTAAATATACATAAGTTATAACTGTGGCTGCTGCGCAGCGGTGGGAAAGGCTGCAGCTCCGTGAGGCGACCTTATTAAGCTTCCGTGTGCAATGAGCCCCATCAGTAACTTGGCTCTTAGAGGCACAAATCTGATTTTTTGGTAACATTTACAACTTCTTCAATAAGCCAGAACCCAAAGTGGAATCGTGGGTGTTTCATATACTGACTCCTTCAACAACAACAAGAAAAATTAGGTCAATATAGAGGCAAAAGTGAGCATTTCTGGGTATAGCTGATTAAGCCTCTAACAAAAAATAGACGAATGCTCATATATTTAAGAAATCTAGGGATCCTTAACGCACCTTCTCTGAAGCTCTACCTAAGGCCCCCGTATCCAGGAGGGATGGCAGACAAAACCGCATGCTTCCTGCCAGACAACGATCTAGTTTTCTTTGCAGGAATAGAGACACATTTGGGGTTTTATAAATATATTTTCTGTGAGCTTATTAAGTCTATTTTCTAACTTTTACTTTCAACTACCCATGAAAAATTAGATACTCACATTTATACAAGATGTGTTCTGCACCCACTGACAGTCAGTGGCAAATCTCTTGGTTTTCCTGATATGCAAATTAGGGATGAAAGTCTATGCATTATTTTTACTCAGAATAAGTGAGATCATTGTGCAGGGCATATGAAAGTATTATCCAACACACAATAACTGCTGTGTAAAATACTATCATTATGCTTTGGATTGTGGCAGTTACAGAAAATATGAATACTGGGATAATAATGTTATGTAAAAGAAAAGAAATAAATATGAGAAGATTATATATGGCAAATTGCCATTTTTTTGCAATATCCAAAACAAATAATGTTAAGCCAAGTATTTTTAGACAACAATCTGATTGAACTATAAAGTTCAAAGCAACCAGATAAAGAATATAATTAACTTCACTGTTGTGTTTGTGTGGGGAGAAACGGTATCTGAAGCAGAAAGGCACACGGAGCAGGCCCAAGGGTCTCGTTCCCAGGAAGAAGGCTTCAGCACTGCGTGATCACAACCTGTCCTGTTCGCTTACCTAAATTCCATGGAAATGACAACAGAAACGTGATTAGATTGCTGTGAGGAAAACAGACATGAAAGTGATTGGAAAGGGAGTAGATAAACCATTTTTCAAAACCTCCTTCAGCAACAGCTAAATATTACATCTAAGTTACCAGGAAAGTGTACAGCAGGGGACTGCAGCTGACCATGCATGGGGAGAAAGTGACAGACCAGCTGCCTGGATACTTAGGGTCTGGTCCATATAGACCAGTGATATTTTCAGAATTTGGATCTCTATGTCTAAAAGTTTTAAAAAGAGCACAATATTTGACTGGAGTGTTATGTCATAAAATGTATATCTCAGTAATTGTGATTCATTGCTCTAAAACAGCTCTTACCTCAGCCCTCAAGAATGACTCAATCAAAACTGAACTCCTTCCACAAACAACATGATTTTACTGAACTCTATTTCAATCTGTTTCTTTCCTTCTTTTCCAATTAGGACATGATAGTTACACAAATGTGCAATTTTTAGCCCAGTGAATTACCATGTAGTTGATACGTGGTGTACATCTTAGAAATGGATGGTCACAGAATTACTTTTGGACTGCTCCACACCGCAGATGCTTCTGTTACAGAGCTTTTCAACCTTGACACTACTGACACCGTGCCACTTCGGTGTGAAAGTCACTCACCATCATCCCCGACTGCTTCTGCTTACTGACAAGCTCACAAGAGACCTGACCATCAACAAGGTCTCTAGATGTTTCCCAATGTCCCTATGGGGGCAAGCGAGCCTCTGCTGCCTTTCAAAACAACTGTTATAGTGTGTAGGCTTGCAGGAAAACTTCAACTACAGAGAGAGAAAAAACAAAAGCAACCAAATGTCAATGGTGCTTCAAATTGCAGAAAAATAGGTAGCACAGGGTTGATGGAGCAATGTCAGGGTTTTTTCTAAATTTCTGCAATTTAAATGCTTAACTCTAGAAATCAATTTTAGAAATGAGGCATGTTGCAGAAAAAGTGTAAAGGGTAACCAATGTCAGATAAATAATCTATGACCTATAAGACATTAATTTGAACCACTCAAAAATGTTTTAAAAATAATAAAATAAGGAGAAGAGGAAGGCAAAGAAGGAACAACCTAAGAAAATTTTTCTAATAGGAGAAAGTTAATCTTTACAAAAGTAAATCTCAAGGACCTTCAATACACCAGGAACTAAAGTGTGTGCAGACACAGAGCAGAGAACAAGAAGAAAAGCCATTTGCCTACAAACCAGACATCTTTTTAAAAGACGGATGACTACGCCTAACTGCTATCATATATCAGAAGGTGTTAGTCACCATGTAGTGAAATAATCAATGCATAATGGGTGACAGGCTAAAGACCTTGCAATTCCAGCAGCATTTATGGAGCTCCTCACTGAGGAGGTAAATCATGAAGACTGAAGAAAGTGGTAAGAAGCCCTGCCTGGTCAGCCACAGGGCAGAGGGCAGTGAAGGAGGGAGCAACCTGCTGGGTGGACTCAGGGAGGTGGGCTGAGGGCAGGACCCCAGTGCCAGGGACCTCGCTGTGATCCAGGAGCAGGGCAGCACCTGAGACTGAAGCCCACAGCAGTGTGCAGGGACTGTGGTCATCTGCCTGGTCTTCATCCCAGCTTCTGCTCTGATGTTACCAGGTGCTCATGGACAAAGGTCAGCAGCAGGGTGACCTCTCCGGACATCTTACTTAGGGGGAGCCTGGAGGAGACTTAAACTTGAGCAGCGGTGGTGGAGATGAATAAGACAAACAAACTAGACCTTCCACTCTGAGTGTACTTTTGTAACGGCGAAGTTATAGAATAGCAAACTGACAGACATTCTATAGCAGAAGCTAAAAATCAGTTAGTGACCTATGACTATGGTTATGCTGCCTGTCCCATAGCTACCCTGCTGAGCTCAGGTAGCCTTGACCACCTGTGCCCAGCTGCTGTGCCTGGATACAGCACTAGGCTGACCTGACTGCATCCAGCTACAATGCTTGTGTTTTTAACCTACGTAGAAAAATGTACATAGTTTTCCAAGTTGCTTCAAGGGCTTCATGTCTGGGACAGACTGGCCTGTCAAGGACCTGTTTAACTCTACTTGCTGCACTCACAGGCCTCCCCTCGTTCCCAGAATGCTCCTACCTGGTGATAAACAATTCCTTTCAAGTAAATCAATTTAAAACTAGCTTGCTTGATGACAAGTGACTCAATGCATGCAACCAACCATGGGGTAACCTGCCATCAGCCCTGTACTTCCTGCTTGTGGCATGTACTTAAACTGACTCAGGGCCAGTGGTTTGGAACTGATTCCCACCAGTCCACTAGCATAATAGAAGTTGCCTTCTGGCTCCTTGGTGCAGAGTCTTCCACTCAGGTTGATATTGATTTTTCTGCGACATTTTGAAACCACAACCGTCCAGTACTGATGGATCAGACAGGGGGATCTGAGTGCGAGTCTGTGAGGGTGCTGTCCAGGCAGCAGATAGGGGTGCAGGCCGGAGCTACCTTGGCCCAGCACAGCCAAGAGCAAGGTAGCACAGGGCGTGAGCACGCCGGACAGCAGCCAGGGCTCCTGACACCTTTGGCAGCAGCCGGGTGTGGATGCTGGACAGCGGCCGGCGGCCTGGGTGGCGCCTTGGACAGCGGCCGGCGGCCTGGGTGGCGCCTTGGACAGCGGCCGGCGGCCTGGGTGGCGCCTTGGACAGCGGCCGGCGGCCTGGGTGGCGCCTTTGGACAGCGGCCGGCGGCCTGGGTGGTGCCTTGGACAGCGGCCGGCGGCCTGGGTGGTGCCTTGGACAGCGGCCGGCGGCCTGGGTGGTGCCTTGGACAGCGGCCGGCGGCCTGGGTGGTGCCTTTGGACAGCGGCTGTGGCCTGGGTGGTACCTTGGACAGCGGCCGGCGGCCTGGGTGGTGCCTTGGACAGCGGCCGGCGGCCTGGGTGGTGCCTTGGACAGCGGCCGGCGGCCTGGGTGGTGCCTTTGGACAGCGGCTGTGGCCTGGGTGGTACCTTGGACAGCGGCCGGCGGCCTGGGTGGTGCCTTGGACAGCGGCTGTG
>PVJX010020205.1:0-33688 GCA_004027295.1 Dolichotis patagonum | reverse complement strand
TTTCAAAGTTTTAAATCATCAGTTGGAATGGTGTTATCCTGTTTTGTTTGACTATATCATACTTGATGATATGAATAGCTGTTCTGAAGAAAACAAAACATTATGACAGCTATTGCTGATTTAATATCATCCTTCTTAGAAGTCCTACCATGCTTTTTTTTGTTCTACTACCATTGGTTCTATCTATCACATTGTGTCTTATTGGAATTTGAATATGTGTGATAGTTCAAACAAATTTTTTTCTTTTTTGTCAAAAATCAGATATTTTAGTACCCACTGATCATTTTCTGTTATTCGGTTCAGAAAGCTCTGTAATTCTTTCACTCTATGCATGGCTTTATACTATTGTGATATGTTTGATATTACGGTATTTGAAACTATGCTCAACTATAGCAGAGTAAGAGATGTGGTGTTAGCTATTGTTGATGTCCAGTTGACTTAATGTAAAGTACTGTGTTGCCTATTTTGTCCTGTTCTGATCTGCTCTGTTCTGCCCCCTTTTGTTTTATTCTCTTTCAAATTAAAAAAAAATGCTTAAAAAATGAGATATTATAGTACCCTTTGATCATTCTCTGTTATTCGGTTCAGAATGCACTGTAATTCTCTCACTCTTTGAATGGCTTTATACTATTTTGTTATGTTTGATATTATTGTATTTGAAGCTATGCTCAACTATAGCAGAGTAACAGATATTGTGATAGCTACTGTTAATATCTGATTGTCTTAATGTAAAGTACTGTGTTGCCTATGTTGTCTTGTTCTGATCTGCTCTGTTCTGCCCTCTTTTGTTTTATTCTCTTTAAAATAAAGTTAAAGGTTCCTTTAGTGCTATCAAAGTAGGTATTCATGGTCTTTTGAAATTCCATGGGATCTGTAGTAATTTCCCTCTTTTCAGTCCTTACTGCATGAATTTGGATTCTTTCTTCCTTTTTCTAGATAAGGTTAGACAGAGGTTTGTTGATTTTGTTTATTGTCTCAAAAACCAGCATTTTCATTCATTCATTATTTGTATTGTGTTTTTTTTAAGTTTCAGTTGCATTGATTTGTACTCTAATCTTTACAATTTCCTCTTTTCTTAAGAGTTTTCGGTTTAACATGCTCTTCTTTTTCTAGGAACTTGAGATGAAGGATTAGGTTGTTTATTTATGCTCATACTATTTTTTTGATATGACAATTTATTCCTATGTATTGCCCTCTTAATACTGCTTTCATTGCATCCCACAGATTGCAGTATGTTGTTTCTGCATTTTCATTGAATTGTATGTATTGCTTTATTTCTTCTTTAATTTCATCTGTAGGGCAGTTGGTTATTCAGAAAGTTGTTATTTAATTTCCATGTATTTATGCAGGTTTTGTAGTTTCTTTTGCCATTAATTTCCAATTTCAGTGTGCTGTGGTCAGATATTACTCATGACATAATTTTGCTCCCTTTGCATTTAGTTAATAATGTTTTATGGGATAATATATGGTCTATTTTGGGGAATGTCCCATTCACAGCTGAAAAGAATATATATTCTGATGTGGTTGAATGGAACACTCTGTCAACCTCCACTAAGTCCAATTGCTCACAGGTATGATTCAGTTCTATTTTTTCTCTCAAATTTTTGTCTAGTTGATCTATCTCTTTGTGACAATGGGGTGTTAAGGTCCCCTGTTATAATTGTGTTCTTGTGTATTTGGTTTTTCATGTCCATTAGTGTTTGTCTTATATAGTTGGGTGCTTCTGTGTTTGATGCATATATATTTATAATTGTTAGTTCTTCCTTTTACATTTTTCCACTTACAAGTATGTAGTGACCTTCTTTATCTCTTTTAATCATTTTAGGTTTGAAGTTCACATTGTCTGCAAATAGAATAGTTATCCCTGCTGTTTCCTGGGTTCCTGTTGTATGAAATACTGTTTTCTATCCTTTGAGTTTTAATCTATTATTTTCCTTTTGGGTCAGATTGATTTCTTACATACAGCATATTGTGGGATCCTGTTTCTGGATCCATTCTGTCAAACTATTTCTTTTGATAGGTGAATTGAGGCCATTTACATTTATGGATATAATTGATATTTACTGGCTCAACTTTGCCATATTATGTTCCAGTTCTTTGCTTTCTGCTTTTGCCACTTGTTTAATTGTTGTCTGGTGGTTTCTTGCTGTTGTTGCTCTAGAGATTGTGGTCATTTTTATCTCTATCTAGTATGTCTTTCAATACTCTTTCTGGGGTTGGTTTGGTGGACATTAATTTCTTCAGTTGTTCTTTGTCATGGAAGAATTTTGTTTCTCCATTAAATTTGAATAAAGGTTTTGCTGGGTACATCACTCTGGGTTGAAAGTTTTCTTCTTTCAGGGCTTGAAATATCTCACTCCAAGCTCATCTTGACTGAAGGTTTGTGCTGTAAAGTCTTCCGTGATTCTAATAGGCTTTCCTTGATAGGTGAATTGTGTCTTTTCTCTAACAGCTTTTAGTATTCTGTTTTTATGCTGTATGTCTGGGACCTTAATTATATGTCTGGGTGTAGATTTATGTTGGTTGTGAAGGTTTAGCATTCTACATACCTCACTTATCTGTGTATCAGATTTTTTCCCATGTTTGGGAAATTTTCTGCTATTACTTCTGTAAATAGTTTAGTCATGTCTTTTGCATTGATTCCTGCATCTTCACTGATGCCTATTAATCTTATATTGTTTCTCTTGGCATCATCTTGAAGCTGCTAGGTTGTCATTTCATGGTGCTTTGTTATTTTTAGAAGTTCTATCCTTTCAGGATCTCTAATTGTGATCCTGTCCTCAAAGTCCAAAATTCTAATCTGAGCTTCATTTAAACAGTTTTTCCAGCTTTCAATAGAATTTTTTGTTTCTTGGATGTCTGTTTGAGTTTGTTTAAAGAATTCTGCTTGTTTTCTATATTGTTCATTCAAGATTTCAATCAGTTCCATATGCTTCTATAATTTTTTTAAATCTATTTCTTCTCTAGCTGCACTTAGCAACTCCTTTACTAAGGTTGTTATTTCTGTCTTTACATGAGAGATTACTTCTAATTTTTTTCCTCTATAGCCTCATGGAGTTGATATTTTTTTAATTTCACTTGCTATCTTTTCAAAGATTTCCAGTGTGTTGCTTTTGAAGTACTCTATTTCAGTGTCTCCTGTACTTGCTCCTGATGGACTAGATGTTTGAGATTGCATTTTGATTTTTCATTTTGCCATTTTCCCCTGTCACATTAATATTTGGTCCTTCAATCTGACTTGTGTCAACTGTTGGTAGTGTGTATCTTAAGGTCCTTCTGTAAGGTTGATGTATGTATGATTGCTGGGTCCCACAATGAAGAGGTGGGCCAGTCACCTGAATTCCCCCTGCAGGGCCTGTTCAATGAGTCCTATATTCTTTCTAGGCTGACAAGCCTATTAGTGTTGATGGAAATCAACCCTTAGTTCCTGCTGTTATTATGTCTTCAGGTTGTTCAGAGTCACCAGATCTCCCTATTTATAGGTTTTGTCTCGGCTAGGACCCTACTGCGTCTCTAGGTGTCTCATAGGCCCTTTTAATTTTCTCAAGGTTGGGTGAGGCCTCACCCTCCTTGGCACCCTCCTCAACCTATTGTATATTCTCTTTGTGGAGGACGGACTCACCTACCTGTTTGTCAAGCTCACCAATGGCCTACTTTTGGGGGAGGTGCTTTGCTATTGCTCCTTTTTACCCATTGAATGTGGCAAACTCTATTATTATTTTAGGGGCAAACTCACCTCACTGATGGAAGCCTGCTGAGTACTTCTGTTTGGATGAGGGGTTACTGAGTCTCCCCTCAATTCTGCATGGTCAATCCACTGCATTCCAAGGTTCTGGGGGGAGGTTTGGGAGCCAAAGACCAACAGTAATGCTAGGTCCATCAGGTGGGGTGGTCCCCTATGCAGCAATAGGACTGTGGGGGCACTCATTGTGGGATGGAGTTCCTAGGTCCTGAGGTGAGTGGCCAGGACTGTGGGGACATGGGAAGGACCCAGCTTTTGCCCAGCCAGCCTGCACCACTGGTTGGAGTTCCCAGGTCCTTTGAGGTTGTCTACCAGAAAGGCAATGGACATGGGAGGGGTCTGGGTCTAGCCCAGCCCTGGGTGCACCACCGGTTGGCATTCCTGCATCCTGCTAGGTGGTTGCTGGGAAGGCAGGGGTTGTGAGAGGAGCCCCAGTCTAGCTTGGCCCCATGCACACTGCTGGCTGGAGTTCCCCAGATCTCATCTTATTAAAAAATTTTTTCATGTCAGAAGAATCTCCCACAGAGTGAAAAGGACACCTATGAATTTTGAAAAAAGTCTTTGTCAACTATCCCTCAAACAAAGAACTTCTGTCTAGAACATATAAAGGATTTTAAAAAATCAGACCCCCAAAATTCAAAGACCCAATCCAAAAATGGGCTTCTGAGATGAACATACAATTCTCAAATAAAGAAATATGAATTGCAAATAAATACATGAAAAAATGTTCAACATCATTGGTCATTAGAGAAATACAAGTGAAAACCACACTGAGAGTCCATCTCACTCCAGAAAGAATGGCCAGGATCAAGAAAACTATCAAGAGCAATTGCTGGAGAGGCTGTGGGGGAAAAGGAACTCTTCTGCATTATGGGTAAGAGTGTAGACTGGTGCAACCACTGTGGAGGTCAGTATGGAGGTTCCTCAAAACCTGGGGTTGGGTGTCCCATCTGACCCAGCTATTCAACTTCTGGGCACATTTCCAGAAGAATTGAAAGCATCATATCACAGTGATATATGTGCACCCATGTTTATAGCAGCACAATTTATAATAGCCCGATCTTGGATACAACCTAAATGCCCATCAATTGAGGAATGGATAAAAATTAAGTGGTATTTTTATACAATGGAGTATTACTCGGCTATAAAGAATGATCACATTGAGATATTTATAAATAAGTGGATGCAAGTTGAGACCATACTCATTAGTGAAATAAATCAAGCTCACATAAGTAAATACAGTATTTTCTCCCTAGTATAAGAAATGGTAAGAGTACATAAGATACAAAATCCTCAATAAATACAATGAAAGTGTAAGACTCTGCTCAAAGGGGGAAAATAATATCTCATGGAAAAGGAGGAAAAAGGAAAAGGATGGGAAAAGAAAAAATAACACAATTTGTATAAAAACAGTTAGGATAGCTAATATGATTGTGCTACAAATTCTGTAAGTTCAAAGAACAAGCTGTTAATATTCATAGGATTGGAATAATTTTGCATGTTTGTGTCTGAATACCTGAGGAAGATCATTATGTAAAATATCAACCTTAGTTCTATTCCTACTACTGGATTTTGAAAGCCTATAATCATCATTGTTTTGGGCTCTTTGCTATTTTTATTTATTTGTCCTTTTTTTCTTATTTTTCTAGTAATCTGTTTTGTTTTGCTTTGTTTGCTTTGTTGTTTTATTTTTCCCTATAATGCAGAAAAGATATGTATATAGAGAGAAGATTATACATGCCTAAAACTTCTAAACAGTTTATGAGAATCTATTATATTATGTGCGATGAAATGAACAGCTACTTTGAAGAAAAACAGACATTATGGAATCCATTGCTGATTCCATATCATCATGCTGTGAAATCCAGTAATGCTTCTATTCTTTGTTCAGAGTGGTTTTAGTCTGTTTTGTGTAGTTTAATTTCAACATACATGAAGGTGTGGACACCTATTTTGAAGATAACAAGAGACATTATGGCAGCCATTGTCAATTTTCCTATTGTCTGGTTTTGAAGGCCGGTAATGCATTCATCAACCTGTTCTGATCCGTTTTATTCTATTTTGTTTTGTATTAATTCATTGGGTGTGAAGATATAGACAACTATTTAGAAGAAAACAAGAGACATTATGGTAGTCACTATAGATCCCATGTCTTGCTTTGAAATCTGTGTCACTTGCATTGTTTTGCTTCAGATCTGCTTTTTTCTGTTTTGTCATTTTTAGTTTTATACTTTTTAAAATGAAAAAGAAAATTCAAACAGAGAAATCCATTCTATTGATATAGAAAGGACAATAAGTAGAGGACCAAACCAGATATACAAGTGTGAAACAGTATGCAATACTAACAATACAGAGCCATTGAGTTAAAAGTTCGTTATTGATATGGATGAGAAAATGGAGTTGTTACTGAATCTTTGCTCACTGAGGCTAAGGAATTTGGATTTGGATAAGCAAGAATTTATTCTTTTTTAACAAGGCAAAAATGGTGATCAAAGTTCTGGTTTCTAAAGTTTTCTATGGACGTGTGTAGGAAAGTCTGGAGTGGTGTGATACAAAAGACATGGAGAGCTGTTTTAATAGCTGCACATGCTGCTGTGAAGATCTCACCAAGAAAAAAGGCCATGAAGGGATAGGCAGTATCTACAGACATGAAATCTCAGTAACTTTTGACAGGCTCAATGTCAGCAACCTCTGCATGCTTTTTAGTAGGGATATTTAGCTCAAGTGAGTACAAAGAAAATTTCTACAAGTGAAGTTTTGAATGATTTCTTGTTGTTCTGTGGAACTTAGAACATAATTTATTCATTAAATGAATAAATGACTGTTATTTATTAAATAAAGACTCCAAGTAACTAAAACAACAACAACAACAACAAGCTGTGAAACTTGTTTGAAATTTCATTCACACTTCAGGAAAATAAAAACTTGTGTAAGTGTTTTGATGCAAAATTTATTTTGTATCAAAATTAATACAAGTTACCCTAGGCCTTTGCAAGTGTAAGAGGTGCTCAAAACAGTAGCCATTAGCTCCCTGACATCAATATGTTGAGCTGTGGGTTGAATTATCTCAGTCATTGAGATTGTTGCACATGGGCTTACAATGTCATCTCTAAGGACCATCACTGCTCCGAGTTTTCTGTCATATATAATATTTTCTGGGGTCACACATGGGAACATAGCACCCTGTTGAAAAATATCCTACTAGTTTTCTCTTCCTTTTTCTAGAAGATCTGTATATATGTAAATATGTTGCATATATGTGCATGTGCTGTGCACATATGCTTGTAAATCTATAATGAGATGCACATCACATATGGAACATGTAAGTGTGTGGGACGTGGAGGGGTTTGGAGGTCCAGAATTTTGGGTGGCATTTTTTTTCCTAAGCTCTGTATTATGCCTATAATGTAATTTTATTGTATGGTAAATAGTTTTATAGTAGTGATTGTGCATTGAATCAAAGAGAATGAAACAGTTTGAATTATCTAGTTTCATTTGAGTCAGCTGAGAAAACAGAAAGGATATGCATGATGTTGATTTTTATGCTAAACAGCACATAAACTTTAATTTTTAAAACTTTAATTTAATATTGGACAAAATATAGATAATTAAAACCAGTTTATAAAAAGTAAATTATTTTAAATACTAATAAATGGCAAAGCACATATTGATCTTGAAATATCCTGAAAGACTGCAATGACTAGGAATGAATTAGAATTGTATTATACTTATTTTAACTTACATCAAATGGCTAGATTATTTGTGCATGAGCCTCTTTCCATCACATCCATTAGTTTAAATATTACATGGTTGCACAAATTAAAGTGATACAGGCATTCAGTTAGAAACCTGGAGGCAAATGTCTGACCTAAAAAACCAAAAGAATTGGTAAACTGACAGATCTGGGCTCAAATCCAGTTTCAGCCACTTACTAAATGTGTGCCTTTGAGCAAATGATATAAATTTTCTTAACCTTGGTTTTTCATTATCTAAAATGGAGATGATAACACAATGCTTTTTAGAATTATTTTGATGATTAAATCAGATTTTAAAGTATCAGGTACACAGAAATCAGTACCTTTTGTCTATATTATTTTATGTGTGCCCAGGTAAATTATTTACATTGAAAAAAGAAGCCTATTAATTAGGAAATACTTCAAAATAATTCGAGTTAAAAGAATGCATAACATCCAGCAAATTTTTCTTGACTGATCCATTGTCGTTTCAGTGAGGAGATATTAGTACTCCTTAAAAATCCATCCAAACTGCCAAAAGAAATATAAATATGTTCTTTCTTATCATGTTTCTAAGATCACACAATCACATCCAAAGTCAAATGTGTTTCTAGTGAGTCTAGATCTCAAAACTATCAAATAATTCAGAGAAATTTTGTAAAAGAAATTATTTTAATCATTGTTAAAGAAATGTGTAGCCCCAAAGCTTTACAAAAGTTAATCATAATCTACTTTGCTTCTTATTTTTAAATTATTCCTCAAAACAATTTGGAAATTTACTGTTCAAAAGATGTTGAATGACACTAAGAAGGTTATATTAGATAATAAAGCACAAGAAACAACAGCAATAACTACTCTAAAATATTTTTAAAAATAGTTTTCACAAGTTTCTAAATTCATGCTAGTGGCTAAATTCATGCAAGCATTTTGAAATGGAGATTCAAGAAAAAATGCCAATGGTTCAAAGTTAAATTATTCTTTTTGCCTTGCTATTGAGCTCAGTTTTCTTGCATTGTTTGCCCCACTCATGAGTTCCTCACTCACTATAGCATTATTTAAATTAAAATATGCACCTACTATGTGTGTAAAATAGGGCTATTGACTAGGTAGGGGAAAAACATTCTGATGCTGAACAGCACTAATTTGTGACTATAAAACTCAACTATAGCAGAGTAAGAGATATGGTGTTAGCTACTGTTGATGTCCAATTTTCTTAATGTAAGTACTGTGTTGCCTATGTTGTCCTGTTCTGATCTGCTCTGTACTGCCCTCTTTTGTTTTATTCTCTTTCAAATAAAAATTTTAAAAAATTTTAAAAAAACTCAAATAAGAAAGAAATAGAAACTAGCAATCTTGTAATCCTTCTCTAATGCACTATTGCTTCATTCATTAACATGGCTCTTTCATATTAACACTTTTAGGTAAAACTTCAAAATGTTCTTCAACCTTGAATGAACTCTCCTAACTGCCTCTACCACACATGCATCAGCACACACTTCCAGAGGCAGAAAGGCTGACAAAGTCAGTTGATATTCTTGTTATGAGATCAACTTTACATTTTTTCCCTACCAAGTCTCTTATCTATTTTCCATCACCTTCCCTTCAGGGACCACGTATGAAATTGCCACAATCACATCCAAAGTCAAATGTGTTTCTGGTGAGTCTAGATCTCAATTTCCTCTTGAATTCATAAGAGCATCACTTTTGTAATCATGAGTTATCTCATGCATAATTGATTTTTCTGTTTCCTACATTTTAATCCCTGAGCACATACATACTGTAGTGTCATGTCATCCATCTTATAGGTTCCACTCCATCTCATACCAAATTTTTACTTTTATTTGCGCATATTTCAAGAGTTAAGTGTTGCTTGTATGCCCACTCTTAAACTTCATGAAATTTTGTTTCCTGAACCTACCGGTAAAGTTTAGTGTCCAGTCAAATTGATCTCACCAAAGTCATATACAACCTGTAAACTGCAAAATCTGAGTTATTTTTCTATTTAGATCTTCCTCCCATTCTTAACAGCTTACAATGTAATAGGCCACTGTGTGTTTTTTGAAACAATCTCATGAATTTTAAAGGGATCTTTCGTTGTTTTCCTTCTGTATTTACACTGCTGTTTCCAACTTCTCCTTTGACTCCTGATTCTTTGCTTAGGCAAACTCCAAGTTTTCATTGCAGGTCCTTTTTTATACATTTTTTTCCATTTGATTCTCCTCCTAGCTGGTACCACGCTAAATCATGACTTTAGGTAATTCAGTTATGTTCTTTTTTCAAATGGTGATCCATAGCTTTTACAAGTATTCTGAATGAAGTATGAAAGCAGGATGAGTGATAATTATGAAACAGTATTGTTTTCTAATTTTGCCTTCAGTTAAGATTCTAATATTCTCTAACAGTATGTATGACAATGATCATATTATCTAGTCATGTTCAGATGTACTATTCTTCCAAAATCAATTTAAAATTTTATCTCATGTACAATTTAACAATCATTTTTTGCCTGTTCTTAAAATTTTTGAGTAGGGGCCTGCAGCCTCTGAGTATTTCTCAGTAAATTTTTAATCTGTATTACATCAGATCTGGAGTTTTACTCATCTATTTGGGTAAGAAGATGAAAGTCAGAGCATCCTATATTCAATTACTTTTTTGGCATGTCTTCATAAATAATGAAGGGAAAAGTTCTCAAAATTTACAGGTGAAAATAGAACTCTTGATTTCCAAAATCTTCTTGAAAATCAATGTGTCTCCCAATCTTTCACATTCCAACAGATGTAACCATTCTTATCCTCTGAAATGATTAAGACCAAATATAGGAATTGTCTTTGATACTTCTTCATCTTTTATCCAGCCCCCACTTCTAATCCAAAAGTAGTCTCTCTTCATTTTTAAACGTACAGTCCAAAATCACTCATATTTTCAGGTGTCCAAATTTCCAATTGGTTTCCCCAAATCATTCATTACTGGACTTCTGCTGTAACACCCAAAGTTTCTTTCTACATCAGTCCTTGTCTTCTAGAAGCAATTTTACTGTACACTCAACAGAATATTCTTTGTATTCTTTTTTTGCTACTATTTTATTTTATTTATTTTATTTTATTTTATTTTAAAGAGAATAAAACAACAGAGGACAGAACAAAGCAGATCAGAACAGAACAACATAAGCAAGACAGCACTTTACAACAAGACAACCAGACTTTAACAGTAGCTATTATAATATTTCTTTCTCTGCTATAGTTGAGCATAGTTTCATATACAATATCAACCATAACAAAATAGTATAAAACCATTCAAAAGAATGAAAGAATTACAGAGCATTTTGAACCGAATAACAGAGAATGATCAATGGCTAATATAATATCTCATTTTCCATAAAAAATTTGTTTATACTATTACATATATTAAAATCCCATAAGACACAACATGATAGAACCAATGGCACTAGAAGAATAGAAGCATGGTAGGACTTAAAAGCAAGTTGATATTAAATCAGCAATGGCTGCCATAATGTTTTGTTTTCTTCAAAACAGCTGTTCATACCATCACACATAATAAAGTCAAATAAAACAGAATAAAACCATTCCAACTGATGAATGCAAACATTAAAAGGCTTCAAAGCTATGTAATGGGGAAACATGATTACCATAAAATCTTATATACTCTTACCAATTATCATACTAGAGAGACCATACAGTTTTACACATGTGAGTTTGGTTTATTTCGCTTATGAGTATGGTCTCAAGTTGTGTCCATTTATTTATAAATATCTCAATGTGATATTCTTTATAGCTGAGTAGTACTCCATTGTATAAAAATGCCACAACATTTTTATCCATTCTTCAGTTTATGGGCACTTAGGTTGTTTCCAGGATCTGGCTGTTACAAATTGTGCTGCTATAAACATGGGTGCACATACATCACTGTGATATGATGTTTTCAGATCTTCTGGGAATATGCCCAGAAGTGGAATAGCTGGGTCAGATAGGACTTCCAAACCCAGCTTTTTGAGGAATCTCCAGACTGAGCTCCACAGTGGTTGCACCAGTCTACACTCCGACCAACAGTGCAGGAGAGTTTCTTTTTCCCACAGGCTTTCCAGCATTTGTTGTTGGTAGGTTTTGTTTGTTTGTTTGTTTTTGGTTTTTTATCCTGGCCACTCTTTCTGGAGTTAGATGAAATCTTAGTGTGGTTTTTAAATTGCATTTCTCTAATGACTAATGATGATGAACATTTTTTTCATGTATTTATTTGCCATTTGTTTTTCTTCATCTGAGAACTGTGTATTCATTTTGGATGCCCATTTTTGGATTGGGTCTTTGAATTTTGAGTGTCTGATTTTTTAAAAATTCTTTATAGGTTCTAGACAGAAGTCTTTTGTCTGAGCGATAGTTCACTAAGATTTTTTCCCAATATGTGGGTTTTATTTTCACTCTGCTGGAAATATTTTTTAACATGCAGAAACTCTTTAATAAGATGTGGTCCCAGTTATTGATTCTGGGAAGTATTTCCTCTGTGGTTTGATTCTTATTAATGAATTCTCTACCTACCCCTATGTCTTCAAGATTTTTACCTACTTTGTCTTCCAACAGATTTAGTGTTTCTTTTCTAATATTTATATCTTTGATCCATTTAGATTTTAGTTTAGTACACGGTGATAGGCATGGGACTAGTTTTAGTCTTCTGCATGTGGATAGCCAATTTTTCCAGCACCATTTGTTAAGAAGACTATCATTTTTCCAGCAAACAGGTTTGGCCCCTTTATCAGATTAAGATGGTTGAGTGAGTTTGTGGTTGTGGTTGTATCTTCCAATCTATTCCATTGACCTTCAGGTCTGTTTTTATTCCAGTACCATGTTGATTTTATTACAGTAGCTTTGTAGTATAATTTCAAAACAGGGATTGTGATGCCTCCTGCCTTGCCTTTGTTGTTTAGAATTGCCTTTGCTATTCTAGGTCTCTACTGGTTCCAGATGAATATAAGGAGTGATTTCTCCAGATCTATGAGGTATGTTAGTAGCATTTTGATTGGGATTGCATTACATCTGTATAATAATTTTTGGATAATGCCCATTTTCACAATGTTTATTCTTCCTATCTGTGAACAAGGAATGTTTTTTCATTTTCTGAAGTCCTCTTCAATTTCCTTTTTCAGGGTATTATAATTTTCCCTGTATAGCTCTTTTACTTCTTTTGTGAGATTAATTCCTATGTATCTCATTTTTTTGGATGCTGTGAAGGGTGTGGCTTCTCTTATTTCTCTCTCAGTATTTTTGTTGTTAGTGTATAGGAATGCTATTGATTTTTTAGTATTGACTTTGTATCCAGCTACATTCCTGAATTTATTACATCTAGGAGTTTTTCAATGGAGTTTTGGTGGGTCTTCTATGTAAAGTGTCCTGTCATCTGCAAATAATCCTAATTTACCTTCCTCTTTACCTATCTTTACTCCTTTTATTTCTCTCTCTTGTCTAGTTGCTCTGTCTAGTATTTTCAGTACTATGTTGAATAGGAACAGTGATAAGGTACATCCTTGCCTTGTGCCTAATTTTAAGGTAAAGGTTTTCAGTTTTGGGCCATTTAATATGATGCTGGTTGTTGGTTTGTCATAGATGGCCTTTATCATATAGAGGTAAAGATCATCTATTCCAATTCTCTGTAAGGTTCTTATCATGCATGAGTTTGGGGTCTTATCAAAAGCTTTTTCTGCATCTATAGAGAAGATCATGTGGTTCTTACTTTTGGCTCTATTGATATGGTGGATTCCATTTATTGATTTATGTATGTTGATCCATCCCCGCATTCCTGGGATGAATCCCACTTGGTTGTGGAGTATAATCTTCTTGATGATTTGCTGCATCCTGGTTGCCAGTATTTTATTGAGAATATTAACATCTATGTTAATTAGGGAGATTGGTCTGTAGTTCTCTTTTTTAGTTGGGTCTTTCTCAGGTTTTGGTACTAGAATAATATTTGCTTCCAGGAATGACTTAGGAAGAATTGCTTCCCTTTCAATTTCATTGAAGAGTTTGAGGAGTGTTGGAATTAAGTCTTCTTTGTATTTCTTGTAGAATTCCGCAGTGAATCCATCTGGGCCTGGACTCTTCTTTGTTGGCAAGGACTTAATTATGTTTTCAATTTCATTAATAGAAATTGGGTTATTCAGCAGTTTTACATCTTTCTGATCCAGCTTTGGTAGTTCATGTGTATCTAGGAATCTGTCTATTTCTTTAGTGTTATTGAACCTACAAGAGTAGAGGTTTTCAAAATAGGTGTTGATGATCTTCTGTATTTCTGCCAAATCTGTAGTAATTTCAACTTATTCATTCCTTATTGCATGAATTTGAGTTTTTTCTTTCCTTGTTTTAATAAGGTTGGCCAGGGGCTTATCAATTTTATTTATTCTTTCAAAGAACCAACACTTGGATTCATTGTTTCTTTGTATTGTTTTCTTAGTCTCTATTGCATTAATTTCTGCTCTGATCTTTATAATTTCCTCCCTTCTTTTGGCTTTCGGCTTGGCTTGCTCTTCTTTTCCTAGATGTTTGAGTTGTAGCATCAGGTTGTTTATTTGTGTTCATTCTATCTTCCTGATGTGTGAACTCAATGCAATAAATTTTCCTCTGAAGACTGCTTTCATTGCATCCCACAAATTCTGGTAAGTTGTGTTTGTATTTTCATTTGTTGTAGATATTGTTTAATTTCTTCTTTTACTTCCTCCATGACACACTGATTGCTCAAGAGTGTATTATTCACTTTGCATGTGTTTGTGGGGTTTATTCACTTGCTTTTATAGTTAATTTCTAGTTTCATGGCACTATGATCTGATAACGTGCATGGGATAATTTCAATTCTTTTGCATTTATTTAAATATGTTCTGTGGGCTATTATATGGTCTATTTTAGAGAATGTCCCATGTACTGCTGAGAAGAATGTATATTTTGATGCTGTTGGATGGAACACTGTATATGCCTATCAAGTCCATTTGTTCACAGGTGTGATTCAGTTCTGTTATTTCTTTGTTGATTTTCTGTCTAGTCTATCTGTCTCTTTGTGTCAATGGCATGTTAATCTCTCCTGTTATAATTATGTTATTGCTTATTTGATTTTTCATTCCTGATAATACTTGCTTTGTATAGCTGGGTACTCTGGAATTTTGTGGATATTTAAGATTGTTATCTCTTCCTCTTGAAGTTTTCCCCTAACTAGTATGTGGTGAGCTTCTTTATCTCTTTGGATATTATTGGTTTGAAGCTCACATTGTCTGTAAACAGAATAGCTACACCCACTTTCTGTTTTTTTCTTTTTTTTTTTCGATTTTTCTGTTGCACGAAGTATTGTTTTCCATCCTTTGACTTTCAGTCTACAAGTTTCCCTTTGGCTTAGATGGGTTTCTTGTAGACAGCATCTGGTTGGATGTTGTTTCTTGATCCATTCTCCCGGTCTGTTTCTTTTGATTGGTGAGTTGAGGCCATTTACATTAATGGTTATAACTGTTATATATTGGTTTATTGTTGACATGTTATCTTTCTGCTGTTGTATCTTTACCTTTCCATTCTGTTTAATTGTCTGACTTGCTTGGTAGTTTTTCCTATGTGTATCTAGAATGTCTTTCAGTATTCTTTGTAGGGTTGGTTTGGTTGTCATGAAGTTTTTCAGATTTTCTTTATCATAGAAGTATCTTATTTCTCCATCCATTTTGAAGGACAGTTTTTCAGGGCACCTCAGTCTGGATTTGAATTGTTTTTCCTTTAGTATCTGAAATACTTCACTCCATGCTCTTCTTGACTTCATTGTTTGTGTTGAGAAGTCTGTTGTAATTCTGATAGGTTTTCCTTTATAGGTGATTTCTTTTTTCTCTCAAACAGCTTTTAGTATTCTGGGATTTAGTATTCTGGATTTCTGGGATGGTGATTATTATATGTCTGGGTGTAGTTTTATTTTGGTTATGGCTATTTGGAGTTCTATATGTTTCACTAATCCATATGTCAGTTTTCATTCTCATGTTTGGGAAGTTTTCAGCTATTACTTTTGTAAATAGCCTGTGGATATCATTTGGGCTGTCCCCTTCTTTTTCATTTATCCTTATTAGTCTTATGTTATTTTTCTTTGCATCATCTTGCAGCTGTTGAATTGTTATTTCCTGATTTTTTGTTATTTTTAAAAGATCTTTGTTTTCCTGCTCACTAGCTGCAATCTTATCTTCGAGGTCTGAAATTCTAAGTTCACTTTCATTGAGGTGGTTTTGGTAGCTTTCAATAGATTTTTTGATTTCCTCTATATCTCTTTGAATCTGCTTCATGTTTTCTGTTTGTTTCCTATATTGTTCATTCAGGATTTCAATCTGTTTACTTTGTTCCTCTAATTTGTTAGCTATGTGTTCACTATATGTGTTCACTATTTCTTTCATTGCTTTCATCTTTTCTTTTTTTATGTGGGCAATTATTTCTGATTTGAATTTCTCCATAGCTTCCCCTAGTTGCTTCTTTATTTTAGTTGATATCATTTCAGTCATTTCAGGTGTATGGCTTCTATTTTCTTCTATGTACATGGCTCCCAGGCTTTCTTGGGATGCGCTGGTGATTTGAGCCTGCCTTTTGGTCTTTTGTTTTGTCATTTTCCTACATTTCCTTGCTTTGAGCAGTGTTCCAAAGCTTCCGCTGGGTGTGTTGCAAATCACTTCCTGTGCCCTCAGCTCCTCAAGCAGTCCTTAATCCCCCACAGGTTGTTGGTTCCCTGGATTGAAAGATGGAAGCTCGGCATGGTGTACTGAACTCCACAGAACCTCTGGGACTCAGTACCATGTCCTAGGGGGCTGGATATGAACTCAACCACTGGTAGTGCTGGTCTAAACCACCCCAGTCAGCCCCACAGGGCTGAGAGTCCCCCTGTGCAGTTTCTGCCTCTCAAACTGAAAGAAGGCCACTGGGCATGGTGCACTGAGACCTGTAGAACCTTTGGGGCTCAGCTCAGTGTCCCCGGGAGCTGGCTAGTAACTCAATTGCTGGGAGCACATATCTCCAACTCCCCCCAAACCAGCCTTGGAGCACTGGAACTCACCTCACATGGTTCTAACTCCCTTGCAAGCTCTTGGCTCCCTAAATTGAAAGATATTCTTTGTATTCTTAATCAGTTGTAAAGGTTGATGAAAATACAGTGTACATTTAAATAGTACACTTAAATAGTACATTTAAATAGTACATTTAAATAGTAAAGAACATTTTGCTATTAATCGCTTCTAAGTACTCCCCTTCATTACACAATTATCCCTTCATTCTTGCTTCTTTAGAAACAGTTCTATTTTTCATTTGTATCTTTAAGAGATGTGATCCATATAGGATGAAATCTGCTTTCAAGTGTCACACAATGGAAAAACTGGCTCATAAAAACATTATGGTAGGTTCTTATTCATTTTATTTACTAGATGTGACATCGTGTGTCTTTTGGCTCTTCCCAGAGTCAAAATAATTGTGCAAGGTAAACCTTATGAATTAATTCACCACAGTGAAATATTCAGGACAGTAATCTGAAGACACTTACAAGAGAGGACTTCCAGAACTGCTTCAGAAGGTGGTAAATATGATGGGATAATTGTGTTTAAAGAAAGGGGACTCCTTTGAGGAGTATTCATGGCAATGTGTCTTTTATTACATTGATTTACTTAATTTAAATATTCACTATATTCTTAGGTCACATATTTATTTTCATAATTGATTATGATTATTTCCTCCCACTATAATATCAGCTGTGATAGAACAGAGATAATCTGTTTGCCACTGAAAACTGCTATGTGAAAAAAAAAACTGCTATGTGTTCCAGGCCTCATTTTCTTCTCTTGTGGGGCACACTTGTTGCATATCTCAAATCCCTGACAGCTAAATATGACCAGATGCTTACTTATAGCCAATGGAGTTTAGGAATCAGTTATCTAATATTTTTTTAGGCCTAACCTTCAAAATACTGTCAAATCATCCTCCCTGATTTCTCTCTTCTTTCTTAGCCATATTTTTGTGCCAGCCTAATGACAAAGTTTGAGAAGTTGCCAGTTGGCAGGAACTCCAATCTTCCATCACCAAATGGATTATTAAATTCATTTCCCAATTGGACAACAACACAAGTGAAAAAGAGGCTTATTACATTGCCAATGAGAATTTGGGGATAATAATTATAGCAATTAGCCTGCCTGAGTATGCCTGTTCTGTTTATTGCTACATCCAGTAGTGCATGAATACAAAATGAATGAGTGATTTAATAAATGACTAAATGCCTAGTTATTTAAATTCAATTGTGATTAAATTTATATTTGCAAATCTGAGTAACTTAAATGAAAGATGTATTTATGCAAAGTATATTTAACTAATACATTTATTAATTATCTAATTCTAAAGTATAAATTGTGAACAAAGCAGTAACTTTCTTCACATTTAGTATAAGTTCAGGACATTGTATGACATATGTAAGTATTGAATGATCTATGAATTCAAGGCCAGTTATACAACACCAATTTAAGTTTCAAAACTTGCACTCAAGCATAGAACTCTTGAATAATTCAGATATATTTTAGTAGAGATTTAAGAATTATTAGATAAATATGGACAAAGGTATGATTTTTATAGGAGTATTAGATTTATTTGAAAATAACTGAGGCAATGTAATTGGTGTGTCAATATGATTGGCTTTGTGATCTATTTGGTGATTAGTGAGGACACCTCTGAGTGTGCCTGGAGTCTGCTTTGATCTACCTTGGGTGTCTGTAACTTGTTCCCTCTGACACTCTTTTCTTGACTGTTTCTCAGCTACCATAAATTAAGCACCTGTACACTCTGCCACAACTTTCTGCCACAACATTTCTGTCACTGGCCCAGCAGATCATGGACTAAATCCCATTAAATTTTGAACCAAATTAAACTTCTCCTCTTTTATATTGTGGGTGTCAGGTATTGTGTCCATCAATGGAGAATATAACTAATACAGGAATAATTGGTACTGGAAAATTGATATTCTTGCTATGAATGCACCCAACCATGTGGTTTACAAGCATCTGGGACGGTTTGCCAAAAGTAGTTTAGAAAAGATTTGAGATTTGAACTAGATAGCCACAGAATTCAACAAGCAGCCCAGTGGGTGATTCTTTCTGGAACTCTAAACCAAAATGCTCATAGAAGCGCAAACTGTCAGGCTAGTCACAGGAGGTTTCAGTGGGGAACAAATACTCCATCAGCAGTTGGACTAGAGATCATAGGCATTACCTGTTGGCTGGATAGTTGTCTATATTTTGCCCATAAGCTGCAACTTTACTGGAGACTGGGACTAAAAGCAGTGTACTAGTTAATGTGTTAAGAGAAATTTCAAAATCTAACATTCTGCCAAACTCATTGTGGAATTAGTACTTCCAGCTGTTTTTAGCTCAACTTAAAATAAGAACCAGGATCATGTGGTCAAGTAGAAAATTTTCAAAACTTAAACTTTGGTACATAGCAACCATATATAACATTGGAACCAAAAAAGGTACTGTTGCCAAAGAGATTAGTCTTCCAAAAATATACCAAGTATGTTGTATAGGAACAAGAAGAAAGATACCTTGAGAGCATCTCAGAAATCAGCATGACTCCACCATAACAGGGTCAAAGTATAAAAGTGAAAACTTTTCATTTGAGAATTGAGGGTGTGGGTTCCCTGATCAAGAAAGACAATCTAAACTATGGGGATTCATCTTGTTCTTTTCACCCATTCACACACTCAGAGAAAACTGCAGCCATGGTCCAAGGGGATCCAGCTACCTCTTGATCTGACAGCAGACCTTGGCATTGTCCACATGATAGTGGTTTCACCAGTATGCTGCATTCAGAGTTCTGGGATAAGAAAAGTTTCAATCCAGATTTTAAAAAAAGCCTAGGAAGCTAGACATGGACTTCCTGCCAGCATAACACACAAAGCTGTAGGAATGGAGACACATTTGCAGTAGAGACCTCAGAGAACTGTGGATGTCAGGATCACTGGACATCTAGTGAGAACAGATGAAGGCTGTCAGTGGAGTTGTCCAGAAAGACACTGCATGCATTGCAGCTGGCAAGACTTTGAGGACAGCTCCGCCCAAGCCCTATGGAGCCCACATTTCACCACTATGTGACCAAGATGCTGGGCATGGAGCTTAAGGACTTCATATCTGCCCTTCTGGGTGTCTCTTTATATTCTACTTTTGGTTTATTCTTTTCTATCACCCTATTCTTCCCTTTGGAAAGGAAATGCTTACCCTGTAGCATTGTACCTTAGAATTATGTAACTTCTTTTATATTTTTATGGAAGTTTATACATAAGCATTTGTCTTGAGTCTCAGAAAAGATTTTGAGTTGGACTGTTGAAAGAGTGAAACTTTTGAGATTTGGGGGTAGGGTTGCTACATTTCTCATATGCAGAATAGTTGTATTGGATTGGGAAGCATTATGAGCTTTATTTTGTCTTTTTTGAGTTTAATTATGATTTTGAATGATGAGAAGTAGAAGTTAGTGTGGAGGGTCAACTTGATTGACTCTGACACCAGAACATTGGTGAAACGTATCTCTGGGTTGGCCTGGGTGGGATGGAAGTGTGGCCATGAGCTATATCTGGTCCCCAGCCCCTTGATGTCTGGTACTGTTCTCTTGCTGTGCTTCCAGGCCACCATGACATGAGCAGTTTTGCTTTGCCATACCTTTCTGTCATGATGTTTCTGCCTTAGACCTAAATTATCATACAATGAATTCTCTTTAAAATGAGTCAAATTAAACCTCTCCTTTTAAAAATTGTAACTGTTGGGTATTGTCCAGAAACAGGAACAGTGACTAACACAGTGGTAATATAACTAAAGGAGAGATGCCCAATCCTCCATTTTCTAGCTTAGACAAAGATACTTTCTTAAATACCAAACTTCATAAATTGTCACAGTTGTAGAAAATATTCCATGTGACAGTCAGATTGTATGTTTCTTTAAATCTTGCTCCAAATGATAATCAGTATTGTCCTGTGTTTGAAAGGCTTTCAGTTAAAATGTCAAGTTTAGATATGGTGTTTTGGGGTTACAGAGAATCATAGAAGCCAGTGTTTTACTAACCTAATCACTGTCACTGGAGAATTTAAATCAGTCTTAGAGTGATGTCTTGGTTTGAAATAAAGACCTTCTTCTTTTATTATATAGTCATTCTTTCACCTCCTGCCACTGTTGATTTTGAAAATTTAGTCTACATAGAGTGACTACTTTCACCTTTTTTTCTTAGGTTCACTTGATTACACAATTTATCAGAACTGTGGAAAATGACACAGTTGTCATCAGTTAAGTTATAGATTATAGGAAAATGATAATTTTTCACTAGAAGCAAAATAATATGCAAATAAAGATGAATATAAAATCTAAACTCATACACTTAAATCCTGACACAATTAGGCATGCTTACAATTATATTTCCCTGCTTTCTCCTGTTATATCTTATCAAATGTCATATGGCTACTTGACTCTACCTCAACAATAATTTACATTTATCTCCTATTTTCTGCTATCTTAGCTATAACCCTAATTAGGACTTTTATTCTCCTACACTTGTGCTAATATTAACATTGATGTTGTAGGTAGTATTTCTTCATTGCTTTAGACCAACTCTACTATTTTCCCATAGAATCTTTAGTGCTCTGGAAAATGGTGTATTAATTTGTTTAGTCAGATAACAGACTCTTATTAGGTTCTTATCCCTGAGTTTAGTGCTATCTATATAAAGAGTACTTACAGTCAAAAACAGAAACAGATTAACATTCTTTTAAACTACTAGAAATTTAAGTTGCAGACATATGAGTTTGTTACAAAATAAAAAGAAAAAACATCCTCAAAGTATTGAAATTTTACTGAAGAGAAAATGTTTTAAAAGGGTCTCAAAAAATAAGTTGACAGTGACTTCCAGGAAGACACTGGAGTGGTGAGCATCAAAGAAAGGACCCTTCTGAGATTTGGTGTCCAGACATTGAAATATAGCAATGTGAGGAAGAAAAGACAGAGGGAGGTGGGTCTTAAGGACCAAAGAAGGATCTGAAGCAAGAATTGAAACCCACAGAGAGGGAAGGGAGAAAGACTTCACTGAGCAAGGTGAAGATGGCAGTTGGCACTTTCTGCCCAGCCCAGACTTACTCTGTAGGAGGGGCACCTCTAACCTGCAGACACATGGTGACTACTGAAGACCCCAGAGGCCTCCATGGAGAAATGCACTGATGCAATGGAGGAGTAGACACAGCAACTATAGAGGTTGGTGAGATATTCAGGTTGAGACATCTCCCAGGAAGGGACGACTGGCCTAGGGCCGTCTTGGAGTAGGGCCAAGTGAGCTTGGAACTCAAGAGTAATTACTGGTTCCATGTGGCAGCTCTCAGTGTTTAAATCTCCTGGAAGTCAGGGAGCCAACTTCCAGCCAGTAGGGAGCCAAACCAAGCTGGCAGGAGGCAAATGGAGTGAGAACATCTGGCTTCAGCCTCACCACCAGAAACAAGTTTAAACTTCGGTGGAATTAAAGGTGCAGGCTTGGAGGTATTATCCACCATACCACCATAAAGCTACAGCTAGTTTGCTGGGAGTGATCACCTTGGATCCGGACTCTATCTATGCACATTGTCTACCAGTGACATTAGAGACATTCCTTGAGATGGACATATATTTTCCGTATTTTCTTGTTTTTTTTTTATTTTTTGTTTCTGTTTTCCTTTTTTGTCTGTTTCTTCTTGTTTTTATATGAGTGTGAACATAGTTTCTGGTTTTTGGTTCTTATTGTTTTATTATATTTTTGTTTTTATTTCTCCCTTTTTTCCTTCCTTCCTGTCTTCCATACGAGTTTCCTAAAATTTGTGTAATCTTCTTTTGTCTTCCAGTCTTGCTTTATATCTCTTACTCTTCTATTTCACTCTTTTCCCCCTAACTCATTTTAAATGTTCTCCCCTGAAGGTAAAATCACTATATTAAGGACTTACTTACTGGGGGCTGGGGATTTAGCTCAGTGGCATAAGCGCCTGCCTTGCAAGCATGTGGTCGTGAGTTCGATCCCCGCTACAAAAAAAAAAAAAAAAAAAGACTTACTTACTGCATACAATGTTCTCCTTCACTTTAAATTTTATTATCATCAATACAGTTCATATGGTTAAAGGTGACAAATTAATAGTTGCCTCACTTTGTCATTTTCTAGACTATTTAATGCTATTATTATTGCTGATTGTACCACTCTAACAAAAGTGACATAAGTGTTCTAATCAGCTGTTCTTCTGGGTATACCAAGAATGAGATTGCCTAAGGGTCACTAAAAAATTCTACAGGCTGGTGTCAAAGAACAAGGACCTGGGCCAAAGAGGCAGTGACTTCTTATCCCACTAAATTGAAAAGGTAGGATTTTACAACAGACTCAAAGTCATTTCTCAAGGTTTCTAAATACTAACAATAAAGCTATTCACCATCGGCAATTTGCAAGCATTAACTATTGAATTAAACTTAAAAAAATGTAAAACTAGAAGACATTTAAACAAGATGCAACCCCATTCTTCCAGTTTACCAAAGGCAAACCCAGGGGCAGTGAGGTGAGACAATCCAAAACTCACCAAACCTGGACTCCCTGCAGTGGTAACAGTGGAAATAACAAAGCAGATAAATGAGGCTCTACTCAATCCATAAATGAATATCTGGAAGGAATAGACACATCTCAGATGAAGTGGAAATGACAAATAAATTAAAAAGTTCAACATCATTGATTATTCAAGATCTACAAATTAAAACAATGCTGAGATTCCATCTCATTCCAAAATGACTGATTATTTTAAAGAAATAATGCAGTAATAAATGGCAGTAGGGCTGTTGGTGGGAGTGTAAACTGATGCAATCACAGTGGAAATCAGTGTTGAGATTTCTCAAAGCACAAGGCCTAGATGAACCATTTAACTCAGATGTTCCACTTCTTGGTATTTTCCCCCAAAATTAAAAACATCCTACCACAGGAACATGTGCACACCTGTGATTATATCAGCACAGTTTGTAATAGCCAAATTTTGGAAAAAACCCAAATGCCATCAACCAATGAATGGATGATGAAATGGGTTTTTTTTTGCATTCAATGGAGACCCACCCAGCCATAAAGAAGGATAAACTAGAGATATTTGTAGGTAAATGGATGCAACTTGAGAACATACTCTTAAGAGAAATAAATCAGACATACATAGGAAGACTGTATTATTTCTCTTGTGTGAGAAACTGAAAGTGTACATAAGGACCAAAGTGTATAATAGATATTGCAAAATAAGAAGAAAATGTTCAAATGGGAAGGGGTGCTAAGGTTGTGAGAGGGAAAAAGGAAGGAAGGGAAAATAAAAAGAAAACAAGAAAAAAGAAAAAAACAGAAATTAAGTTTTTGTAACTAGAGAGAAGAAGAGAGATTGAATGCAGTTTAAGGTA
Organism: Dolichotis patagonum; assembly: GCA_004027295.1. Lineage (NCBI taxonomy): Eukaryota > Metazoa > Chordata > Mammalia > Rodentia > Caviidae > Dolichotis > Dolichotis patagonum. Next base: position 9,765 of record PVJX010020205.1, on the reverse strand, counting down.
ATAGGGAAGAAAAAAATCAAGGAATATCATACAGTTACAAATTCCCTATAATAAATGTGATCATTATGTATACCTAAAATGTACCAATAAACTTCATTTAAAAGACAAAAAACTAAAAACTAAAATAAAACCACCTTGACATCAGTCAAACTAACATATTTGAAGGCTGCACTTAAACTAAAGGTGTTACAGTCAAAGTTTAAAAGGTTTCTAGCATTCTGAAAGTGTTGAGAAATTTAGAACATTGAGAACATTGGTAAATTAGGCATAGGAAAGTGATGTGGCTAGAACTCCGGCATCATACATTCAACTTATTTTCTGTTTGAATACAAAGTCATCTTTGCTTTTTCCACATGATTCTGTAAGCAGCTTCCCAAATCTACTTTCTTCATAGAAAAAGATTTGTGGTTACCTGAGAAGAATTGATGAAAATCAAGTCTGGAAAAAGAGTGAGATAGAGTTAGAGAAATATGAGTTGACAAAGCAACTGCTAGACAAAAAATAGACTGAAAAATTGCTTCACAGGATTTATCATAATATGTTTAGGTAAATATAAAATGGGACCAAGTTAAATAGCAATAGATCCCCCATACTAAAATTATTAGCCTTTTCCAAGGGTGACCAAAAATAATTTTTTGTGCAATTATGACTTCCCTATAGCTACTATATTCCACCTCATCCTGACTATGAAATACACAAATAATTTAAACTATGCTTGAAAACTAACTTCCAGTACAGTGTTGTCTCTGGGTCAAGATCTTCTAATAAATTACTGGTTGAATTTATTTTTAATCTAACTGTAAATAATTTTCTTTCCTCCAGCCATTCAACAACACAAACATGTTGGCATGGTACACAGAAGTATTTGTTAGCAGGTAAAGGTAGGACATATTTGTGCATTGCTATATTTATATGTAATGTACTAATTGACTTCGATTCACTATAATGTAATACATGACACAAGTACTTAAGAAGTAAGAGAAGTATATTTGGACTTATGGTTCTGGAAATTCTAGTCCAACGAAAGAGATCTAAGCTATTTGTGACTCTGTGGAGGGAAAAACATCTATTCAAGAGAATGTGTTGGAGCAAGAGCTCACATTAGCCAGGAAGCAAAGAGAGAGACAAACTGGATAAGTCCAGTTTCCACATCCCCCTTTGATCCATTTCTCCAATGACTTAAAGGACAAGCCCTGCCTCTTAAAGGACTATAGCACCTTACAATAGTGCTTTCCTTGAGAATGAAACCCCTAACATAAGGCCTTTTGAGGTCACTGAAATCCTATCCATAGCATATATAAATTTAATTATTTAAATATATGTATTCATAAGTATTTAAAGTAACAGTGAAAAAGCATCTAAATAAAGACATTGAAAGACATATTTACATATAAATTAGCTTAAAAGTTGTATTACAAAAGAAAGTTTATATGTTTCCTAAAAGTTAGTTATTGAAGATAGATTATTGATTAATAAAAATTAGAAAAATTAAGGTCTGATATTTTAAAATAACATGTATTACTTTTATTGAGATAAGATTTTATATTCTTTTTTGTAGCCAAATAGAAAATATTAGAAAATATAAATAATAATTTATAAAAATCACTTACACCCCTAACTTTTATAATAAACCTATCTTTTTGTTTCTTTCAGCTCTTGCTTCTATAATAGCAGCATTTTACAGTTTCTATGGTAGCCTCTGGATAGCACAGAAAGACAACCCTGTACCATGTGTACTCCTGAGACCTTCATTGTATCTCCTGTTGAGTAGATGTGATCTGTTGGCCTTGTGCTGAGTGGTTTACCCTCAGTAGAAGTGATTCCTGTCTCTTCATGAGTATTTTCCTCCAACCATTATAGTTAAATACCTCCCTTTGCCCAACTCTCATTCTTTATAACCTTAAAAGTGTTCTGCAAAAAATTTACTGCAAGAAAATATCTACTCCATTCTATTTCCTAGGAAACTATACCTGATGTGCTCTTCAAATGATGTTTTTAATATTTTTAACCCACTTGAAAAATATTTACCCTCAGCATAACATTAATGATTTAAAATATGAAAAAATATGCTCAGCAAAGTGAAATGAACTGGAGCCATCATGTTAAGTGAAAAAATCACACGTAGAAAGACAAGTATAACATGTTTTATCTCATATGTGGAGCTTATACAAAAAAAGGTGACTTGAGAATAGAAAAAGGACTATTAAGGACTGGGAAATAGCAAAAGAAGAAGACAGGCCGGTAGACAGAGCCATTCCACAATGCAGGCTTGTATCGATATTGTATAGTGAATTCCATTAATTTATATGATTAGCATGCATTAATAATTTAAATAATAACAGTGGTGGTGACACAAGCCTGTAATCTAAGGCTTTCTGGAGGGAGATCCTCTGTAACAGGAGGATCACAAATTCAAGGCCAGCTTTGGCAGCCTAGTGAAAGCTTGTCTCAAAGCAGCTTGTTTGCCTACCATGCACAATGTCCTAGGTTCAATTCTCAGCACTATAATAAATAAAGAAATATTTTATTAACTATTTATTTTATTCTATGACTAAACCATATTTCATTTAATCACTCTGTTATAGATTAAAAACTGGTGGTCAACTTAATGTCAGCTGAATTAAATCAGCATGGTGCTGAGCATAGATGTTCCACCTGAGGAAAGTTGCCAGCATAGAGATATGGAAAAGGTGAGTGAGGCATTGTGGGTTCTCCTATGTGTTGCTGTTTGAGCCATTGGTTCTCCTGGAGAAGCTCTAATCCTCATATCGAGCATTGTTTCCTGGCTCTGGAGGGGAAGACATGTGCCGCTTGGTCTCCAGGATGAACTCCTCACACTGGCTTCCTAGCATGTACTCAACTGTGCTTACTGTTGGAGGAACTCAGGTCCTCTGTGTCACTGAGGATGGCTGTGGTGCTTTTCAGGACAGTCCTGGTCTTTGTTGCTCTTCTCGACTCCAGTGCAGAACCCTCAGCCTACCAGCACAGCTCCTTCACCCCGCTGGCATAGAGTTCCTAGCTTTCACCGCTGACCCTTGGGCCTTCCCAGCACAGATCTGTGAAAGAGATTGGTGTGAGTCCTTCTTGTGGACTCTAGACCTCCAGTTGGACTTGTGAGAGGCATTGTCATGAGCTCTGGGTCTTCATCTGGACTCATGTGGGACATTGCTGTGGGATTCAGGCCCTTGGCTGAATATTCTATGTCTTTAGTATTGTGGTCAGATTTCCCCACTTTCTTGTGTTAACTCTGGGTGACCATTATAAAATATAAATTCTGTGTCCCAATTCTAACTGTTCTCCTCATAACCCCTGACTATAACACACCCCCTATTGTAGAATGTTTAGGCTAAAAAATCCAAAGTTTGAGATATAGGATAAATTTAAGAAACAAATATTAGCATTATGGCTGGCTCATGAAATGAGCAAGTATAATAGCCAAATGAATATGTACCCTGATAAGAGAAGAAATTTGAAAAATGTGATTGGTAAGGGAGGAAATTCAATGAGACTAAAACTCTGGAGCCAAGCATAAAATCTTCAGATTTATAATAATGAAGAGTAAGTAAATTACTTGATAAAACATTATGAACAAAAAATAGTACATTTGTTCCAGAGGATACAAAGGAATTAAGAATAGTGGAGAATCCCTGGGAACAAATAGGTGAGTAGGGAGTCAGCACAGTGTGCAGATGAGACACCTTCAAGCCTGGAATTTTGTCGATCCTATGAACCTGGAAAGGGAAGCTTGAAAAAAATGATTGACAAAAAAATCAAAACAAAACAAACAAACAAAAACATTTCAATGCTTACTGGTGGATGACATGTGGTGAGGAAAATAGAAAATGAGAGTGAAACTGATTACACGATATTTGCTCTTGAGGAGAAGACTAAGTCTCTTAATGGTAATGAAATCGGGAAAGGGTGACTATTGGTAACAAGATGATTCACTTACCATCTGATAGGTTAAATTTTTGGTGCTAGGTTTTCCAGGAGGAGAAAATATGTGGGCAATTGAGTTGCATAACACAGATATAAGGAAGATAACCATATTTTTTCCTATGTAAAATGTGCAAAACAGCAGGTTTGAATTATAGCAAAATGTAAAACAAAGCAGTGTGCAGCAACTAATACAGTACACATAATTATGAAAGGCACTGGAGTTTTCTCAAATCAGCCATTAATATTCACAAGTTTTATTGATTCTCTCTCTGAAAACTGGGTGTGTATATATTGCCCATATATTTTCATTAGGAACATTATAAAATTGTACATTTCCCTCCTCACTTTGAAAAGTAAGTGTAGAATATCAAATATATTGATACAATAAGTGGATTTCATATTTATAGGGAAATAAATGTTATTTAACCAATATCAAACCGCAGTTCCTATAATAAGAAAAAACATACAGTTGTTTCTTTGTATCTAGAGAGGGTTGATCCCAAGACCAGTGGGATAGCAAAATCTAAGAATGCTTGGCTACTTTATAGTATGTACGTAAAACCTATATACCGTCTATCATATGCTTCCAATCATATCTAGACAGTTAACAGTAGCTAATGCAGTGGAAATATAAATAGTTGCTACATTGTTTAGGGAATGATGGTAATAAAAGTCTGTGCATGATTTGAAAATTCTCTGTTGCTTATTTTTTATCTAGTTAGGAATACATAGATAAGTTGCCAACAGACGTTGAACCTAAAATTATAGAAGAGTATCTGCACTGATTTTTAAAGCAGGACCAAAACTACTAAGTATAGTATAGTGCTAATGTATATTTTATAATAAATATATTAGAATTGTTTATTACAAAAGTCATTAAAGTTAATTTGTATAATTAGCTGGGATTATTAAATTTACACTATTAACAAGTTAAAGGATGATTCACTTTCTGTAGAATACCAGTGTTAATTGATAATTTATTAGTATAACTTTCTTTTCTTTCTTCATAGCAGTTATAAAATACTTATATCTGAAGCCTTTTAGGAAAAATCCAATAGTCTTCTATATTATATTGAGCTCTAGGGTAATAATTACTGCATAAGAAGCTATTAGATAATCTCTTGGCTTTTTGATTTCTTTCAATTCCTCTGGGATAAGATTGACCTTTACACCAAAGATGGAGTCTAACAATGTTTCAAATGTTTTTTTTTAAATGCTAAAATAGTACCAGTTACTCAGGTACTCCTCCATAGTCTAATAACCTGACATTACAGGTAGAAATGGAAAAAAAAGTACTTTCAGGGACTACCCCACATTTTGTCCATCTGCCTCTTTATAGCTTTGCTTCTGGCTTCTGTTCTGTATGAAAAGCCCATAAAGAAAAAGAAGAAAGAAAGAAAGAAAGAAAGAAAGAAAGAAAGAAAGAAAGAAAGAAAGAAAGAAAGAGAGAGAGAGAGAGAGAGAGAGAAAGAAAGAAAGAAAGAAAGAAAGAAAGAAAGAAAGAGAGAGAGAGAAAGAAAGAAAGAAAGAAAGAAAAAGAAAGAAAGATGTCCTGTGTTGTGTATTTAAAGCTTCACTCCCTAGGGTTTATTCACAAGTTTAGGGCAGTGGAGACAATTACATTCTGCCATTCTCACTGCCTTTCCTCTCTATTGGTGGTAACTCTTAGCTCTATTTCCCACAACATCCTTAATAAGGTGTCTGTTTCTAGCGGTCTTTTACCACACATTGTCAGTCATGTATGCCAAAGTTGGCATCATCTCAAGCTGAGATACTAATTACCTTCTTTTGGGTGGCTACACCCAATCCGTAAAAGGAGGAAAGTGAAACCACTTGCGTCTGATGTATACAAACATTAATGAATTGATCACTGGTAGTTAAGGGACTGGCACTGAAAGGCCCAGTTAAGTTAGTATCATACAGAGCACCGTTTGTTGCAGAACAGTTGTACTCTAGCAGTGCTTCTTTTTGGTATTAAAGTTATTCTGTATCTTTTTTGAGAACTTCAGATTTATAATCTCTTCTTCTAAAGCTTATAACTCACAAAACTACTGCATCATTACCCTAATCTAGTTGGTATCTATCACTGTAAGTCCTGGAACATCTTGTTTTGCAACACCTGTCACTTTTTGTCTACTCTGGTGTCTACTCTTTATGTGTTGCTTATTTAGAATTCTGCTTGATGCTAATGACTTGGGGACATAATAAAAATATAATTCTATATTAACATTAAATAACAAAAGCTATCAATAAGACTGACAGTGATTGGAACATTGAAATAGTAATGACCACAGTTAATGATTTAATTAGTCATTGGTGAATCAATGAAAATCTACAGCATGAGATCTGAGAATTTAAAACATGATTCATCGCAGACACTGAAATTTGTTTGCCTTTTAATAGAGGCTTAAGGAAATGAGTTTTGAACATTCCAAAGGCACATGACTGGCTGCAGGAGATTTCTGTGGATATAGTATTCATGGTTGCCCTTCATAGTCTACATAAAAATATGAAGATCAAAATCAATATATACTGTATTACTTTTGTTATGGATTGCTTACTAAAGAAATGTCTAGAAAACCAAGGATGTATATGAAAGTAAGGAAGTAAGAAAAAATAGGGCAGCCCTCCTCTTCATACCAGTAAGTGAGGACTTTTAAGTGAAAATTGTTCGAATGCTATTTAGAATCAAAACTATATCACTTCTCAGCCTTTTGGCTAAGATCAAGTGTAGAATTAAAACTAGTCTTTGGGGGACATTTTGGAGATAAGATGCTTCTTCTCTCTCTGCTGTACATAATTGTCAATACCTGCTCATTTTTCATTTACCAAAAATTCCACTTGACAAAAATAATCAAGGAAATTTATCATTTCAGAAGGACAAGACAAGTGATCTAAATTCATTTTATCTTAAACTATAACTTGGAAATCATAATCCACATTGACTGGTTTCCATCATACAGAGGCCTTCCTGCTTCTTGAGAAGGTAAATGTGGGGAGAAACTTGACACTTTATGAATAAGAAACTCACTGCTTTGCAGGGGAAAACAGATAATTATAATACCCAGAAGAAAAAAAGAACTAAGAAAGCTGATAATACCTGCTCATCAGATATTCTTGGCAAATCCAAATAATAGACATCTGTATTCTCAAAGTTAAAACAACCCACAAAAACTCAATTAAGAAATATCAGAACTGAACCTAAACTGAGAACATAGGGAATTAGTAGATGTCTACAGAGTCTTCTACCTCACAATATGAGAATGCACATTTTCTCAGCAGGCCTGGGGAGATTCGCCAAAAATAGAACACATACTAGCCCACTGAGAATGTGTAACTAGACATTTGAGAATTCTGTTCCTGGAGGGGGAAGACAAGATGGCAGACTGGTAGGTAGCAGGAGAGAGACCCTCTCTGAGAGAGACAGCTGAAATGCCAGAATAAAACACCCTGGAGAGACCCAAACAGAGAGAGATGGACTCTCACAACCTACAAAGAAACTAAAGTGAAAAAAACCGCTCAAATATGAGGTCCTGGGGCTACTATTAGTGAAGATAAGATCAGCGAGCACAGCACCCTCCTCGAGCCGCCTGAATTCCTGCCCGACCTGAACAAGCGATTCGCGCTGAAAGGACTGGCTTGAGCTGCCAGAGAAAGGAGCTGAACAGCCCTGCGTGCAGCTCGCCGGGACCGGCTCTGCACACGACCCACCCAGAGGCACCGTGAATTCCCACCACAGATGCACTGAAGTCAGAGGTCTGGGAGCCCAGCAGTTCTTGGGGACACGGTGAGTGATGGGAATAAGACCCTCCCACAGGAAAGGGGAAACCAACTGGACAACATGTTGGATTTGGGCAGGACAGCCCTAACTCCATAAGAAAGTGGTTTCAGCTGGTTGCTCCCCTCACCAAGCAGATTGGTGGAATGTGCTTGGACTAGGCCACACCCCTGGCGGGGACCCAGTTACTTCCCTGAGATCACTGCACACTGACGCAGTGAAGGCCTGCAAAGGTTGACTGGCCCAAAAGGGAGGAGCTAGCGCACACTGCCCATGGGTGAACTCTAATCTCTGATAACCTATTGAAGATGGCTAAGGCTCCTAGCCTGCGCCCTGTAGAGGAGACTTAACCAACAAGAAAAGGATCTGGGAATTACACTGTGCACATGTATGGAAGGAACCAAAAACATGATGAAAGGGAGAAATAAGAAAACACTCCCAGCCCCCAACCCTGAGAACATTGATCCAGGAGAGGTAAATACAAAAGAGACTGAGGGCAGCAAAAATGCAACATCAAACACAGTGTTAGCGACATAAAGAGGTATCTTCAGGACCTTGTAAGCGGGACCAAAACTGAAATATTAATTCAAATTAAACAAGAGATAAGTAGATTAATAAAAGAAGGGCTGAGTACCTCTCAAGAAGACACAGACAGAAGAATGGAGGAAGACAAATGGAGAGAAAAATTTAATGAAGAATTAAAAAAAACCCCAGAATTCATGAAGCAGATTCAAAGGGATTATCAGGAAACTAAATACTCAATAGAAAGCTGGAAAAACTGCTTGAAAGAAACCAAGGATAGACTATCAAAAATTGAACACAGGCTTGCAATGTGGGGTCATGAAAGGGAAGATCTCTTAAAAATAACAAGGGAGCAGGCAGTAACTATACAAAGACTAGAAGACGACAAGAGGATCTATAGCTTAAGAATAAAGTATGTGAAGGAAGAAGCAGGAATCAAACCAGAGGAATTACAAAGGCTTTTCACAGCAATTATGAAGGAAAATTTCCCAAGCATAGAAAAAAGAAATGATATGCAGAGGTATGAAGCATAAAGAACTCCAGCCACCTACAACCCAAACAGAGCTACACCCAGACACATAATAATCAAGATCTCAGAAATTCAATATAAGAACAGAATATTAAAAGCCATCAGAGAAAAGAAACAGGTCACCTATAAAGGAAAACCCATTAAAATCACAGCAGACTTCTCGACACAGACCATCAGGTCAAGAAGAGCTTGGAGTAAAGTAATTCAAGTGCTGAAGGAGAACAATCTCCAACCCAGATTGATGTATCCTGTAAAACACCTCTAGAAATTAATGGAAAAACAAGATGCTTCCATGACAAAGAGGAGCTAGGAGAATTTGTGACCACCAGTCCAACCCTACAAAAAATACTGAAGGACATTCTAGGGAGAGAGAACAAGAATACGAGCATTTCAGGAACAGTGGCAGAGAGGCTTCAGTGAACAGGGCAGATAGTGGAGTAGAACAGAAATATAGACAACCAATGGCAGAAAAGCAATATAGCAGAAATAAGGCAGAGAAGATTGGCGATAATCTCTAGTATAGATGGCCTTGAAATATTAACAGGGAGAAACACAGGCAGAGTACATCAGGAGATAGGGTCCATTCAGATGCTTTATATAGGGAGGCAGTGGGACCCAAAACAAGCAGTGCACCCCATGGGAGTGAAAGGGGAGGAATTGTCTAAAAAAGGGAGCAGAGGATATTGTTAATTGGGTAACAAGATTTAAAATTTACATTATTCTCACCACTCTGCTTGGATGGATTACCTGCTGTTCCAGTTTGTCTACTTACGTTAGACTTGAGGACATGGTCAGCTGTCCCAAAAATAAGAGGACATATTATGGTAATCATCCCTAATTTTCCTATCAACTTAATCTGAAGCCCTTTATAACTTATACTGTCTTATTATGACTGATCTTATTTGAATCTGGTTTGTTAGATTGCTACTTTGTATTGACTGATTTTATTTAAATCTGTTGTGATGGATAGCATCAAGTCTAAGAGTATAGGCAACTA
>PVJX010020204.1:0-33500 GCA_004027295.1 Dolichotis patagonum | reverse complement strand
GGGTTAAGATCAAGATTCTTTCCAGGCATACAAAATGTTTCAACATGGCCAGGGATGTATCCTCCTTGGTTCAAGAATTGGGTGTGAGGCTCTGTACAATGAGAAGTAGTGAGTTGCATGGTGCAGAAAGTGCAGGGTGTTGTGAGATTGCAGGCTGTAATGCCCCAGTGAGCCCCATAGAATAAGTTGGAGTTAGGCAGAGTAGCAAGGAAAGAAAACTTTGATTTAAGAAGGTCCTGGAAACAAAGAGTATGCTTTGAATAAAAAAAATTAAAGATGCAATTTGGATGGAAGGTAGTGTGGTAGAGTAGTATTGAGGGATGTGTCTAGAGAGATGCCAGGGTCAGGGTTTGCTGTGGTATGCTGTGCTATGGTACACTGACCACACACTGACAATGGCATGATCTGACTTAAATTTTGGAAAACAGAGTCACTCTTGCTGAGATTTAGAGGAAAGTTTAAACAAGAACAAGCCTGAAGATAGAATGAGTTATAAAGGTCTTACAATTTTCTAAAAACAAAAAGTAAATGTTAATTCTTTTTTAACTGGGTGCTACAATTAGAATGACTGCCATAATATTCAGAATAGAGTTGTATGTCTTCATTGTACTGTAAGAAAATAACGTGAAAATTTCATTTCTAAATATTTAGTGAAAACACTTTTAAAAATGACAGCAAAATATATTTATGGCAAGGGGGAAAGAAAACCATAATATTAATAGAAGGTAAAGTAGCTTATTTTCCAATGTCAAGAAAAAATTTATATGTCACTATCTAAATTATAATTAGAGTCTTTATTGGGAAGTTACTCTCATGGAAAAAAATATAAAGAAAATCCAAGGTTCTCTTTGAAAATCTTATCCAGCTCCAAGGTCAACCTATTTCCACATCTCTCATTCTGCAGGTCAGTGTTTGGTTACCACTTAGTTACTCCAAAGGTACCTGTTTGGTGTGAATGGTGAATAGAAAATTCATCATATCTTCAAATAAGCATTTATGTTTTTGTTGGCCACAGATGCCTCAACAAGCCACATAATTGAGACATATGCACCATGTTTCCTGAAGCAATATATGTAATAGAATTACAATGCAATAGGCAAAAGATGAAAGCAATTCGTATGCCCATTAAAAGATCAATGGAAGAGCAAAATGAGATATAAACATATAATCAAGTATTAGTCTTAAAAAGAATGATATTTTGGCATATGTTACAATGCGGGTGACATTTTTATAAGTAACACTATTAAGCACAAAAGACAATATTGAAAGCTTTAACATATATGAGAAACCTAGATAGGCAAACTCATATTACAGCAAGTAGAATTGAAGTGACTTATGCCTGAAGGAGTGAAGAATGTAATAAGTGATAGAAATCAACTCTTCAGGACACAGAATCTCTGATTAATACTGGAGAGTGATAAAATATGCAGGCAAATCATGGTGAAGATTTCACTGTGAGAGAGAAAGAAGTAATGTTGTAAGTTGTGAAGACTCCAAAAGACAGGGAAGATTTTTTCTGAGGTAGAATGTAATTGTCTTAGTTATTTTTCTCTCACTGGTGAGACAAAGTACCTGACATCCAAAATTGAGGAAATAAAGGTTTATTTAGCTTACAATTTTCAGAAGTTTCAATCCATAATCAGCGGGGTCAAAGGCAGGGTGGCATGGCAGAAGATGTCAAAAGAAACAAAAGCAAAAAGGAGGGAGCAAGCTTCATTTCCTCCCCTACATTTTATACAGGCTACCCACTCATGGTGGGTGTAGCACTCATACCAACAATCCCAGCACTGGACAATGAATCAATCACAAACTCTAGTTTTAGTTGTTTCTGAAAAGTGCACCCCCATGAGCACATGAGACTTTGAGGGTACATGCAAGCACAACCCATAACAATGTCTAAGAATTTTACTTAGATACTTGCCTCCAGGTTAAAACTGAGTTAATGCTTTGAACTTATAAATAAAGACTAAATTGCATTAACTTTTATCAAGCAATTAAAATATTCTGAAACCAAGTTGCCTCAATACTATGATAATTATTACTTTATATTCATCATTACTTCACAGTAATTCTAGTTCCAGAGTGCTCACAGGTCTTCTAGGTTATTAAAATCTGTTTTTCTCCTAACCCTGACCTTAACCCCTCAAAACAAGATAGTAGGAAATCAACAATGGCTACCGCTTTCCCTTTTTAGATGATTCCATCCCTTTCACTTTCATAATATCTATTACACATTTTGGATCCCATGAACTCCTTCAGTTTTTTATACTAGAGAGACAACACAATGTTCACCCTTGCGAGTTGAACCATTTCACCCATGCACATGATCTCAAGTTACATCCATTTACCTACAAGAGCCTCATGATTATATTCTTCTTTACAGCTGAGTAGCTTTCCATTGTATAACAGTACCATATCTTCTTTATCTATTCTGTGGTTGATGGGCAAGCTACTTCTGCTTTTTCTAGTTCCTTGTCACATGGAGCATTGTTTTCTCTCCTTTGAATTTTTGAACAGATATATTCAAAGAATTTTCCCAGGTAGAACTAGATTAACATGTACAAGATGAGGCTAAAAGAGAGATGGATGCCATTACTTACATTGAGGGTTTTTTTTTCCTGAACAGTTTATTGCCCAGAGATTTTAGGTTCCCACTCCCAATCTGTGTCCCATAAATTTTCACCTTGGTTGTTTGTCTTTTCTTTGTTTCTTTGTCTGCTTCTTTCTGTGTCTATCTTCCTTCTTTCCTTATTCTCTGTCTCTGTCTCTCTCTTTTTTCTTTTGATTATTAAAATTTTAATGTATACAAATAAATAGTCTTTCTTCTTCCCCCACAGCTCCATGGTTCTTTTCTTCTTTGTTCTGTGACTGGGCCAAATACCTTTTTTGCTGGTTGAACTCCAACCTGTATACCCACCTTTTAGTACTCTCCTGTTTAACCTTTTCAGTGATATTGTTGGGAGGTTTTTCTAAGCTTACAGTGTTTGGATGGCTACCTTCTGAGGGTAACCAGTGCTTATGATCTGTGTCTAGTGAGATTTACTTGCCTATCTCTAGTGGTTGCAGTGATGGATATATTTACCTCACTGAATAGTTTCTTGTAGAAGATATCTTAACCAACATTCTAAGCTTAACCTCATATTCATCCCTACGCAAAATTACTTTCATAGGCTCTATTATTTCCACATATGTGGCTTTTGATTGTTTCCATTTCATGAAATCTGTCAATGCTTTATGTTGAAATCTTACTTCTTTTTCAAAGGAAGTCTCAATTACCCCTCCTCCAGAAAGTGTTCTTTGCCACTTCAATTAAGTTAATGCATATTTATGTATTTAACATATGCACATATATCTTTAATTTATGTCCACAGTAATGCATTTTACTCAGGGTCTGGGAGTCAAAATTTATCAGACCATATTTAAGGTTATCCATGACATTTATAGTGATAAATCTTACCTTTAAATTATAATGTAACTCTCCATTTAAGTCCTTTTAAAAAAATCACTGATGAATTATTAGCTTAAACTATAGGTGAAGAGGTGTGAAAAGGTCCCCTTATTTTAAACCTTCATTGCCCTAATTCCTTGCAAATATTTCTGTCCTTTCTGCATACTCCTCATAGATTATATTTCTTTTTATTCATTCAAGTACTTATTATGCACACCCAGTTACTAATCTCACACATCCATGGATTTATGTGGTCTTTCTATAGTAGAGAGAACCCAAATCGCATTTAAGAGTCACCAGTGTTGAACCTGTTTTATATTCAGACAATGCCTGAACCAGTCTGAGAAAACATATAATTCATCTAAGTTACATGTCTTTCATGAATACAAATCTTCTTATCCATGGATGTGACTCACTTTTAAAATTTATGCTTCTGATTCCCAAATGATTCATTGGACTCATCCAAAGGTGCCCATTGTATATACTTCTTGACAGAACTTATATATTGAAAATAATTATATGTTATTAAAATTAAATGAATTACTTCTTAAATGGCATTATAAAATATGGAGCTTTTATTTACTGTACATTTTTAAAAAGAACTTTGCATATTTGGTTTTCTACCCATTCCTTCTATACATCATCCTGGTTCTATGGATTGCAATACCAACCAGAGGGATATGTTCTCAGCTCAGACAGCACAACCTGCCATTGAAGAAGTTTGACTCCAATTCTTGACTACAAGCTAGAGTTATCTCTGGCTAACTGAACAGCAACATTTGAAATGCCTCTCAGAAAGAGTTCATCACGATCCTTACCAGAGACTTAGCCCTTATGCTTATGATCTGATTTGACATATGTAAATTAGGCCTAAATAGGTAACCTGTAAGTGAGTTTGGTACAAAGGGTGTTTTTCTTTAGTTAATACTTAGTCATATGAAGATTTGTTATAATTGACTAATTTTCTAATGTGTGCTTTGAATGAGCAAATAAATCCATAGTGGAAAGTGTACAAGTTTGGCTAAAGATGGAGCTCCCCAAAGTTGTAGTTCTATCAATGAAAACTCATGATTTAATGCTCCCAAGAAGCAGTACTTTATATTACATAACTACATATTTTAGTTGGAAAAATTCATTTGATCATATGGAAGGCGATATATATTTTTTCCATGACTAAAATAAGTCTACAAATTTAAGAGTAGGTAGACTTTTGCTTCTCACATTTTCTTCTTATTAATTTGAGTGGGAATAACACCAACTTACTTCCTAGCTTGAAAAAAATAATTACTACTCCTGGTTTTAAACTGTTCTCTGAAAACATACATTTTGGTAATCTTTTAACCTTTACTTACTCTTTGTAAACTAATGTGAGTTAATACTTTCTGGGAACTTGCATGCCAGGGTTTACCTAGAAGTAAAGAACAATAAGACAGTTCCTTTGGAATGTGTGTGACACCATTAATAGAAAAGTCTTCATAAAATCTGCACATAGAATCTGAGAGCTACATGCAGAAATATTTCCGTGTTTGGAGTTTAAAATCTTTGTATATTGTTGTCTATGTTTTTACTTTTACTTTTACTTAAATGACACCTTTCAAGAGTGAATAGTGGTCTTCATATTTTAGTATGTCAATGCGGCAATATTTTAAAAAACTTTTGGACTGGGAACAGAATGTATATTATAACATACTCTTCAGTACAAAATTTGAATTCAGATTCATACTGTCAGTAAAGATTGGGCTTTCCTGCCTTCTTTCTGGAAAGCTTTAAGTTGTGATTTTTGCTAAGAACTGTGATTATTTAACTGTAGTAATGTATTTAGTAGAACTTCCTTTATCTAGTGAAAAAATTAGCATTGTTATTTCATCCATTTGTATATATTTTTTGGAAATTGAGAAAAGCTGAGTCAAGGATAACTAATCAGATGCTGTTTTAATCATATTTCGATCTGTGTTCCTTTGAAGGTTCTTTGAAGATCACTTTGGTGAAAACATGACATATGCTGAGTAGACTATTAATGAAGGTCTCTTTGCACCTCTGTATAAAGTTGCAGCAAATCATTTCAACCCTTTTTCTGAAGGTCAAGCGTCATGCTGAGGAAATGATTGATTTCCATTGCTTGATCAGGGATGTTTGAAGCCTGGAATAAGGAATTGCTCAAGTGTTTTGGAGTCAGCTTCATATTTATTCCCATAACTTTCTTTTATGCCACATCATCACTCAGTGGTGCCAGGCATATTTTGAAGTATTTCTCTGACAATTCCTAAGAGCAGGTATCTAGCAGTTAAGGAATTTGAATTGACTCAAAGAACAACCCCACAGTTATGTGGGCGTTTCAGGATTTTAATCTATTTCCATTGCAGAGTAAATCTAAATTTCATTGTGTCTTCATTTTATAGTTGCTGTGTGTTTAATCAAGTGCACATTGATCAATTTTTCATTAGTCATATTTTAAAGAAAAATTCTTTAATTATTTACTAATTAAATATGTATATGTTTAAATAGATATCGCTTTTGGTAACTTTTGAATGCATTTACCATATGTTGTTATATGGAGAAACAAAATCTTGCTTGAAGAAAATAATATTTCAATATAAGTTGAGCATACTATGACAATGAGTAAGACTGTTGCTCAGTTACAGTAAAAATCTTGATTTGACTTTTATATTAAATTATCCTATCTAATCATTTGATTATATTTTAATCATTGTCCCATCTAGCAAAATGCAATGATTTTTTGAAATTTTAAATAAAAGAAAAAAGATTAATTTCTCCTCCTCCCAAATAATACTCTAAAGAGTTATGAGATTTTGCTTGAAATCCCAGAGGGAGTGACCCCAAAATAATGAGGTAGTTTTTCTGTCTTAAATCCAATCCCCTCCCTCCCCTTTCAATGAAAATACAGTCAAGAAGTTTTATAATAGATTAATCTCATCAGTGCTAAAAATCTGCTCAGGAAAATAATATAATATGTTAATTATTTTTCACAAACAGTTAGCATTCCTTCCTGGAGAGACGAGATGTTTTGAGCTTACCTGCTCTGTTCTTCCCACGTATTTGTGCGGATCACGGGCAATGGCAACAATTTCAAGTCAGTACTTTCCTTTAGGAATTTCAAAACACTAATTAATACCTCCTGAAGTTTTAAGGAGAACTACTACTTTCTAGTTGCATCAAATATATGCATAAAGTGACATTTTTCATGCTGAGACTTTGCACAGATATTTGCTATTGTTTATCATTTCCTATTATTAATGTTATTAAGTATGCATATCATGTGACTTCATTGTGTCATTTATATTAAGTCTAAAAATTTCATTATGTATGCTACTTTTATTAGTTCCCAAAACTTTGTAAAAAACATTTCATCTTGATTATAAAAAATCTAGAGTCTCATATAATCATATATATGAAATCACATGTATAATTATTTCTAATCATCTATTTAACTACCTAAACATGCCACATCCTTTTAGTAATTCCTATAATTTCTGTGTTTTTATCACCCATTTACTTGTTCACATTTCTGAGGGTTCAACATTTTTTATGTATTTTATTAAAATTTTAAAAAGCAATATATATTGTTAGGAAATGAATGTCATGAATTGTAACATTTGTATTTAATGACTTATACATGCAGGCATGAGTATAATTTGTTAAATTGTGTATTAATAGACATATATGTGTGTGTATATATATATCTATATATTCACAATGACAAATGTTGAAAGAATGCATAGCAATATACACAGACTGAGGGAATATAGATGACTTTTACTTTCTTAATTTTGTCTATACATATTTTCTAAATTTCTACCATGGACATACACTGTCTTATAATAAAGCAGCATTTTAAAGATGCTGCTACTTGTTTGTTGTTATGTTTATTCTGAGCACCGAAATTAAGAATGGCCTAACACAGAAATCCATTATTTCACAGAACACCCCATAGAAAAGACCTCAACAGCTCTTTAGGGAATGAGTTGGCCACACTCTAAAACACTGCATGGATTCCACGTGTTAGATTTATGAATTACATGGACCATGAAAACTTGTGTAAGATTTTAATATCTATCTCCAGATCCTCCTCACTGACAGTTTGGTGATAGTATATCTTATGTGTACTGCAAATGAAGTTCTTTGTTCATTTTAGAAACTGTGTCTTTAGTATATGCAAATAGCCAAAAGAATTCTTGGATTTGTCAAAGAAAAAGATTAAAATATCATATAAACATGTTAGTTTCTAAAGAAATATTCACGTTCCGGTAAATTGTTGTTATAGTCAGCCATCTCGCATTTAAAGTTAAAAAAAATGATTGAGTGACATAGTAGCTTTGATACTCCAGTGTGGTGACATTATTTCTGGGCCAGAGATTTAGTTCTGCGGCATAAGCACTTGCCTGGCAAGTGCAAGGTTGTGAGTTCGACCACCAATACCAAAAAAAAAGAGAATTATTTCTTAGAGTCTAAACATTACGTGTGGCATTATGATAATTTCTGTATTTCGACAGCAGCAGCTGTTTATGTATTTTATGATCAATATTTTTTAATATGCATAAGTACTTTACCAAGCATAAAAGCAAAGAATATTTTTGTGTAGTAGAGAGCTCATTGGCTTTTTGCTTTCTCTTTTATAGATCATTCTCAGACCAATAGACTTCAACTTGTTTAATTATTTATTAACTTTGGGTTATTTTATTGAAGGGAATTTAAAACGTTTTGTGAAATCTTTGAATTAAATTGTTGGTAAATATTACTTCTTTAACATGTACTCCAAGGAAAACATTACACATATAAATCTCTGAAGTTTCTTTTCAGTGTAATCTAGTTTTTGCAACTGGGCTATCATTCAGAAGATTTTTCCCCAGAAAACTGTGTACTTAAACTGTATAAATTTTGTGCAATCTTGAAACTATTTTTCTAGCTGGTTATATGGAACTATACTTAAGTAATATACATTTGTGCCCAGTGTATCTGGTTATTTTGCCAGAAGTTCAAATTTTAAATTTTCAATCTATTTTTTGTCTCACTGAAATGACTAGAGCTTAGAGCTGTAAGAGCAATGTGGCAGAGCGGAGATGCCGTTTGCTACTAGTTGGTGATGTTCAGCGTTTGCTTGTGGGAATATACACTGTTCTGTGGCTACAGAACCCCAACACGGGTGCGTTCTTCTCTGTGATGCGCCCTATGGCTTTTCCATGTGTGGATTCACTTGGTCACGTGGGGTGGTGAAATTGTTCATTATGTGAAAAAGACCGTTAAGAGATGACAGGGGGGACCTGGGTCTTAAGTACTTGAGGAAAGCCAACTTTTAAACTTTCGGATTTGAAAGTTCCCTGCCACCTGCTGTGATACCAACTCTCAGGGGGGAGGGTAATGCAATCCTTAACAGTCTAAAAGCTAGATTGATTTTTATCTTTTAAATGTCTCACGGGGCTTCCAAGCTATGAGGAGAGACCTGAAGGGCAACAACAATATATTTCCATGAGAAAGTGAATGGGACTGGTTGCTGGCCCGCACCAGCAGAGGATCAAAGGCGAAAATGACAGTGACACAGAGGTCCATTCCTTTCTGTGGAGTGTGCCTGCTGACCAAGGGTCATTCATTTAGTCAGGACCTCAGTCTTCTCACTTCTACTCT
Source organism: Dolichotis patagonum (assembly GCA_004027295.1). Lineage (NCBI taxonomy): Eukaryota > Metazoa > Chordata > Mammalia > Rodentia > Caviidae > Dolichotis > Dolichotis patagonum. The sequence goes on along the minus strand of PVJX010020204.1, from coordinate 24,412 downwards.
CTTGAGAGCTCTTACCATTGAGGAAAACGTATACCTAAAGGAATATACAGACCGTTTTAACTTACAGTAAGAACTCATATTTAGAAAAGCTTAGTACTATACACGTTACTATGTGAATAGAAGAGTTCGACTGTACCACAAATTAGTCACTTAACAATTTACCCCGAGCATCACTGGTGCAGGACATTTTTTTACATACTGACTATCCTGAGTGTCGCTGGGGTAGGTGTAATTTCAACCAGTTAATTCTTATATTGAGTAAATTTGATAAAATTGTCTATTTTAATGTTTCCTATTACATTATCTTATAAAAATTAATGAAAAACTATTCAGTGTTTGGTCATCCTATATTTAAATAATTGGACTGGTAAGTGGTTAATTAAGAGACATTTATGTAAGTCACATCAGCTCCCCAGATCTTTCTTATTTCTAAAATGTGTTGGAAATTGTAATCACTTTCCATATCTGAAACCAAACTTCCCCAAGAGGTTGCTAGCGTGGTTTGGGTATGTGTATGCATACACTTGAGAAATTAGTCAATGGAGACAAAGTAAAGAAAAATTCCATTCTATAATGGTGATATTGTTTAGAGAAGATAATAGTGCATGCCTAAAAAAATGTGTGTGTGTGTGCACTATGCATTAATAAGCCTATACCAATATTTCATTTTCAAAGACAAATGCCAAAATTTTCTGTTTTATAGACAATACATTTGTATAAAACTTTAGCTAAAAATGTACCTTGAACTTAATACTTGTCTGTTTACATAAGGCCTCAAGACAAGTGATGTGAAAAATTTAGAATGTGGTATATCTCTATTCTCAATATACAACAAGCAACACTGTACAAGAATATTTACTAGTCTTTGGCAAATAATTGTATCTTTTTGATATATAATCACTGCATGATTCCTTGTCTGTTCTTGCTCCTCAAAAAAAAATAGTGTTATAGGCACGATGGCACATGCCTCTAATCCCAGAACTTTGGAAAGATCTGATAGACAAATTGTCACTTCCAGTCCAATCTGGACAAGACAGCAATTTAGCAAGGCCCTGGCTAATAATAAAAGACTTGGAATGCTGTTCAGTATGGAGGCACTGGTTTCAATTTCTAGTACTGAAAAAACATTTTCTCCAAACTTTCAATGGTTTTCACCACAATTTCTTATTAACATTTTACTGGCTCACAATTCTATTATACCTATTACCCATTCTCATATCTTCTCCTGCTATTTTTCTGCTTTCGTTTATAGAAAACCTTTTTCAAAGTATTATATATATATTCCTTTTCTAATTTTAGCCCTTTTTTAATCCACTTCAGTTTAACAAGCTATTAAAATGAGAACAGTAATAGAACCTAATTTACAGGGTTGTTACAAATGTTGGATATATGAATATCTTAAACTAAATACTTAAAGGAGCATTTCACCCATAGTGAGGACTTAGTAAATGTGAGTTACAATCATAGTTATAATTACCATTTCATTTATCAAGACCATGAGTAAAGATTTCCATGCTGGGATCCTTACTTATCTGCCGCATTATTTGATTTCCAAGTAGAATCTCAGATATGAACTTTCTGTTCTTGTTTTACTTTAGTTCCTTACTTTTATGTAGCATCAGTCTCTCCTCACTTTTCCTTTGATAACAGTTCCTTTATTATTTCCTCAGTAAAAGTGGCTTTGTTAGTGTTCTTGGCTAGCTTTTCCATCTCTACCTGTCCTTTAAATCAATACATCTGTACAGATATGTTTGTGAATAATTTGACCCATTCAACTGTATTGTATTTCTAAAAGTTTGCTCCTGTTCCATGGTTTTAAGTCTCTTTCATTGTCTTTCCCAATATTATTATTTAATTCTGGTGCCAACCCTTCAGGCTTAGTGTAGACTCCACAAACTAAAGGGCAGGATGTCAGATTGACATACCGACACATTCCTGTAATCTCAACACTCTAGTAAACTGAGGCAGGGGCACCAACTTGAGCTTAGCAACCGGAAATGTAGCAACTACGCAAAAAATCCTTCACAAAACAAAACAAAATGGGGGCTGGGAATGTAGCTCAGTATAGATGCCCTGGGTTAAGTTTCTAGCATCACAAACATTTACATGTGCACAAAATGGCATGATGTCCATTAAAATTGCTTTTACTTCCATCACAATTCCAAGGTTTTACATACCAACTGTGCTTGCCACTAACTACTAACCTGGCGGGAATTTTTTGATGTTATATTTAAGAATGCACTAAAATAACAAGAACTGAGGAAAGCATTACACTTTTTATTATAGTTTTCTTACACAGTTTACAAATCAGGACCCTCAAATGAAGAGCTACATACCAGGAGCTCAGGAAGGTTCCTAATGCCCAGTGAGGGGCAGTCTTGCCCTCTCTCAGATCAAGGTGCAGAAAGCTGTAGAAGGTTGGATATGTTCTCTTGATATCCAGTAGCTCCATCAACCTTGGTATTCCAAGCTTTTTTTTTTTTAACCAGGGATTGAACTCATGACCTCACGCTTGCCAGGCAGGCGCTTAAGCCACTGAGCTAAATCTCCAGCCCTGGTTTTCCAATTTTTTATTCGACCATTTTAAATGAATGCCACTGGTAGACTCCTTGCCCATAAGTCCAACTCAGTATCCAGCCCCCCTTCTCCCAGAGGTGAATCTGTCTCAGTGTCCCAAATTTATAATCCCACGGTTGATCTTTCTGGTGACTAATGTCCAATCTGAGTCACCCCATCTCTTGGCATAAACTCAGATGTGATCCAATAAATGAATTTATGGAAAACGTAAATGCAATACTACTGAAAAATTATGATGATTCAAGATTTTCCTCTCAGGAACCAGGAAAAAAGCCAGTCAAATTAATCATTATATAAAATCTATATTTACAATTCTTGTCATGGGGTTTTCTGGTAGTCCAGAATGGCATATTCAGTGACTCAGTTTATAAATAGACATGAAGAATGTCTAATAAATTTCTTAACTCCCTACAGGGAATGGAAATTATGGCATTTCACCAAACCTTTTTCTCTCCTAATCTCTGACATTTAAACGATATCATCAGGTATCTCTAGCTAAAGTCCAAAATATGGATTTTTTTTCTCAAGACAGGGTTCCTCTGTATATCCCAGGCTGGCAATGAACTCATGGTGATCCTCTTGCCTCAGCCTCCCATGTGCTGGAAATGCAGCAAAATCTGGATATTTAACTTCATTTATTTCTTTTCTTTACTATTCATTTAAACAACTGTAGACTTTTTTTGGGGGGGGGTCTAAAACATAACTCTTGCATCTCAGATATAGCCTGGACATTGTAGGTGTTTGTTTACAAATGACTGTCACATTTTATTTATTTATTTATTTATTTATTTATTTATGGGTACTGGGGATCAAACTCATAACCTCGTGCTTGCCAAGCAGGAGCTTACACCACTGAGCTAAATCCCTGGCCCATCACATTTTATTTGAGTTTGTAACTCCATGCTGAAAGCATTTCCAGATGGATAGTATAAACTCAGTACTATTATTTTGCTAGTTCCCTAAATGTCAATGTTCATGTTAGCACATGTTGTTTATTGATTCATTTTACATTTCATTACTAATGTAAATGTGGTTATAAAAACTGACCAGTATGTAGACTTTTATAAGAACACAAAAAATACTTTTGTAACTGAGTCTATAAAACATAAACATAAAAAGTCATTTGGGTGGGACATCTTTAGTAGTTATTTAGACAATACTGAAGGATGGCACATCTCCAGGAATATGAATGGCTCTGGACTGCTACTCACAGACACACTTATTGAGCATCCTTTTTGTAAGCCAAAATTTCACTACAACTTGAGATACCAACCCCAAATCATTTTACTTTAAACGTTAGAAGAAACTAATGTAATAGTAAATTACAACAAAGTACAATGAATGCAAGGATCTTTGGAATCCTACAGGAAAACATGAATCAATGATTATAAAATTTCTTGGTACAAGTCAGAAGTGGAGAGAAATAAGGCAGACACAGAGATATTCATGATGACTGAGAGTTTATAGAGAAGAATGCTTTGAAAGGGAGAGGACTCATAGTTTTAAATATTTAGTCTGAAGAGAGTAAGTGGAGACTGATGGAAAACAAAATGCACCGAAGGTAAGGGTGATACAAGCCAAGCTAAAAGAACTGAGAACTTGGCATGGAGACAAAGCAAGATAGAAGACACTGAAAGGCTGAATCAAGGAATAACACTCAGGTTGTTGTACTGTAAACGATGCTCTGACAGCAGTGTGTGAAGTAGACCGAAGACAGAATGAAAGGAGGGTACCGAGAAGGCTCTTGACCCAAAAGTTAGCTGACAGTTACCTGAAATAAGGCGGCAGTAATGGAGGTAGAGATGAATGAAAAAATTTGAGAAATATTAAAGATCCATGTCAAGTATTCATGACTGATATCCATCTAAATTATATTGCTAAAGAAGGTCAGGGAATGAAGTAGAGTAAAAAATATTAAAACCATTTTAATAAGATTTACTAGTTGCCAGCGATGAAGGGAAATGGAATTTCCTCTTCATTTTTACATGACAATATTGATAATTGAAAGCTGAACAGAAAATTGCACTTTTATGATTGTGACTACTGAAAAATAAGCATTGCCTGCTAAGTAGTTAATATTACGGACACCAAAGCAGGGCGAGTACAGATTGCAATTGGCATATGGTAGGCATTAACTCATTAAAATATTCAGTCTAGCAGATGCACATGTTTCAGCATGCTAGGGAAATATTAATTTTAAGACTTAAGAGCTCGGGGGATTGAGAAGTTTTTGAGTAATTGTTCTCAAACTTTTCTGCTGGACAAATTAGAGGCAGTGCATTGTCTGGCGGTTACGCTGCTGAACCATTCTCTCCCTGTAATCCTAAATCAAACTTGGAGCAGAGAGACGGAGGAGGGAAATAGGATGGAAAGTTACTGTAATGACAGTTTAAGCTAAACAGTTTAAGTAAAGACATACTACTGCAAAGTTTAAAGAGAAATGACATTTCACCTGAACAATTTAAATAGGTTTTAAAATAACAGTGTAAATGTAATATCAAAAGCTCTGCTTTGATACTGCCTGCAAAGTAAATGACAAAATTCTATCAGTTCTAAAACCTGTGGAAAAAAGATTCTTCTATTGTAACTTTTCTTTAAAGAAAATAAAGCCTAATGACACCAGCTTTTCCCTTAAAGTTCTTCCCAAGACACAGCCACTGACGTTGTTACAAAGAATGTGTTCATTTTCTTTTTTATGTAATTTAAAAAGAAAATATATTCTTCCCTCCTTGTTTTGATGGGAGATGAACATACAAGAAAGATAGAAGAATAAAAGGAAAGATAGAAACACAAACTAAATGGGGAACAAGGAAGGGTAAAAATACTGTGGAGGAAAAGAACTAATTTTGCCTTTAATAAAGAGACAGTGTGACTATTCTAACATATTTCATTCATAGAAGATAATTTTGTACTTCAGCAAATTTATTAAATTATCAGAAATGTTTATAAAGATGGAAAAAATGTCAAGGAATTGAGTTCAGATAAACTGAATACCTGTAAGTAAGCTTTCCCTCTTTAGACACACACACACACACACACACACACACACACGTACATGCACAAACAAGCAGCTGGTTATCTGTAAAGGCAAGCCAAATATTCTGTCATATTTGTTTGTCATTTCTAAGACATATGTCTGAGAGGGTGTGTGTGTGTGTGTGTGTGAGTGTGTTTGTGTGGTGTGTACATTCACTCTGAGCCTGGAAAGAGTGTTCTTTTCAATCAATAAAGAACAATTTTGAACCATCAGTACTTGAAATCAAATAGCAGATGAAGCTATTTGTTGATGACCATCACAGTCCAAAACAAACAAACAAACAAACATCAAAAGCCAAATGCCCTTAAAGGAATTGTGTGCAACATTATCAAGATCAGGAAATCATGCACCCAGAAATAAGGCATTTACGTAACATAAGTAAGTCTACTATGGAGCTTTCTCTTAAACAACACCAATCCAGGGTGATAAAAACTCTTCTGAATGTGTGAAGTGCAGGAATTATTATTCAAGTTGAGATGATATGTTCCAACCATAGAGACTGATGAACCTTTATTCTCATCTATAAACATGAACAGATGTTCAAAATTCACCAAATATTTGAGGAAAATAAAAACAATAAACAAACCTATCCCCAAGGGCAAACAGAAAGTTTGAAATAAGCATAATTAATAAAATTGATGGATAAGAAAGGAACAGATCGCTGAGGAAAAAAATAGGCCATTAGCTCTTTTTAACATTAGAATTGTATGTACAGAAAGAAATCTTATCTAAATAGATGGAGCAAATAATGAGTGAAAATTAGTTGATTGGAACATTGAACCAAAAGTATTCATTTTGAGCATATTAAAAAGACATGAAGAAAAAGTAAATAGACAAAAAATTAATTCCAACAGTTCTAATAGCCGGTGTAGGAGAGCTAGAAAGAAAAGAAAAGATTAAAGAGGTAGGATAAATAGACAATAAAATAAGACAGATAATAAAATTTCACAGAACTGTAGATGTCTTTTTATATTAAAGTCTTTTGAATGCAAAATGAAATCATAAAATATAATTTAAAAATATGATTCAAAACCATTTTGTTCAAACTTATTATTTTAATACTTTAAACTCCAGGTTGATAAAGACAATATTAATTTAAAAATCAAATGATATATACTTTTTTCTTCTATTTTATTCTGCCCAAATCCTATTGTCTTCAGAAATAGTGACTTGTAACATTTTGATGTTTCCTTGCCAAAACTTTCCTTTTCGTAAAAGATTCACATACGTGTGCATGTACATATATTTACATATACTACATATATATATCTAAACTTAAATTTAAAATGTTAAAAAGATATGAAATTTGTGGAAGTAAATTCAAATGACATAAAATTATAAAGTGTTTAGTCTTACTGTGATCAGAGAAATGCAAATTAAGATAGATTTGACATAAAATTATGATGTCACATGCTGGAAAATATGAGACCATTAGGCATATTGGAAAGCAGCTCTTTGAAAAGGAAACAGGTACAGTCATTTAGAGAAAAGTTGCCAGTACAGATCAACAAGATGCATGTACTGTGATTAAAAGTACAACTTCTCTGAATTTATCTATAGATATACTCTATTTATCCCAGTAGTAGTGCTGTCAAGTACCATGTATGCATATATATCTATGAAAATGTGTGTGTGTGCGTGTGTGTGCGTGTGCATGTGCACATGTGTGCGTGTGCGTGCGTGTGCACGCGCGTGTGTGTGCACGTGTGTGTGCATGTGTGTTCACGTGTGTGCGTGTGTGTTCACGTGTTTGCACGTGTGCGTGTGTGCATGTGTGTGTGTGTTCACAAGTTCAGTATGTCAGCATCCATGGAGAGCCAAATGGTGAGTTTGGTTCAACACTCATGTCCCACAGCAATGGAGTATTTAAATAAAATATTCATACATACTATGGAGTAATACGTGTCTTTAAAATGAATAACATAGACACAACCTTAAGTGATTTAAACATGCATTATTATGTTACAAAAGTAAATTGCTGAGTAGTAAAAATACTCATATAAATGCATAGATATAAAAAACAATGTGCACCTATTAGGTAGCAGGGTTCGCTTATAGAATGTGAAACGGAGGAAAAAGAGGGGAGATAAATTCTGAAAACTTATTAATAAAGACCTGGAGAATCATAAAATAAGTTTCAATTATGTCCTATCAAGTAGAAGAACCAGAGATAGGCTAATGCCAAAAGGGTAAGAAGAGGAATAACTGACCCATGGTTGAAAATACAATAGGCCAGTTATATACATTTCTCTACCTTTCTACCTATCCATTTTGTTTCTCCTTTTACCTCCTTCCTCCCTCACTGTCTTCCTCCTTTCCTTCTTTATTCTTTCATTCTCTTTCCCTGTCTCATTCTGCTTTGGTATCTTTCTAAATTATTCTTTTATTTATAAAATTCAGGTTATTTAACTTACTTGAACAATAATACACAGTAAATCTTTTCATCTGAAATACTTCTGAGATAATTATATTGATTTTAAAGCTCAAGAATAGAAAATAAATTAGAAAATATGAGGATGTCTTATCAAGCAAGCATCATTTCCCCTCAAATATATTCCTTTATTTTACAACTGTATATCTTCTTTCATTTTTTCTTCAGTGTTGAGGATAGAACTCAGAGCCCTGCACATACTAAGGAATTGCTCTACCACTAAGTGATACCTCCAGGCCCCTTGAAGTTCTTTCTATGTGAAGTTCTCTTTTGTTAGCTCATCAGAACCTTTGTCTCTCTTCAAAGACAGGTGCAAGTATTGCTGACCCTGATGTCTTTTTACCCACCTCATTCATACTTAAAATTATTTCCTTCATGATGCCATAGTGTATTTATAAACCATTTAGGGTCTTGTCAAATTCAACCTTCATAAAATTGTTAAAATACATTGAGCATTTGTTATGCTCCATTCCCCGTGTTAAGTTTTTCTAATGGTTCATCTCTTTTAATTCTCACAATAATTTTGAGAAATAAGGGTTTAGGTTTTAAGTTGCATCTTTTCAAGGAATTTTCTTTTTTTGTTTACTACCTTAATTATATTTTCTCCACCTAATTGAAATATGAAAGTGCTTGCAGATATTCTAATTCTCTACCTAGTGAAGGATAATTAGGTTAACTAATGAGAGTTTACACTGTCAGCTCCAAGATAAACAGAGGGGTAGGTGGCAGTGTTAGTTTAGGAACCAATTTCTGTACCATTATTTCTCTTTCCATGATATCTCTGCCCTCAGTGACCAATGTGATGTTTCACAGTCCACTTTTTCTAGCCTGTTCATCAGACACAGCTTGGAACTTAGCCTTAGGCCGTGGCGTGGTTCAGATGCACATTCTGTCATAAAGAAACCCCTCAATTTCAAGAATGAAATCCACTGTGCTTGATTTCTTCTTTCTGTAAGCATCATTTGGCCCATGCATGTCTACTTATGGATACTGAAGGGGTTCCATGTTTTGACTATTAAGAATAAGATCATTTATTGTTGGATCATTTTTTCAGGCCTATGTCTTGCAATCTGAGCAACAATTTCAAAGATAACAATGTGCAATCTCCTATTATTTTGTTTTGAAATTTTGTGCCAATATTTTTTTTCTTTGTTTTGGTACCTTTTCATTTTTTTAAAGAATAAGCTTATTGCATTTTTTCTTTAAAACAACAACAAAGAAAGAATAAGTTTGGTATAAACATTTGTGTGTGAGTTTCTGTGTGGGTGTATGTTATTTTCATTAGGTTTTTATCTAGGGAGTCAAATAACTTGGCTGTATGTTGCCACATAAAATTTAGCGGTGGGTCGCTTCCTATAGCAGCCATGCCATTTCATATCCATAATTACAGTGGACAAGGGATTGGGTTTCTTCATACACTGCCCAACACTTTCTATCTCATGTTTTGATTCTAGCTATAATACAGGTGTGTCAGATCTCATGTGGTTTTGATTTGCATTTTTCTGATGATTAATGATACAGAGAATATTTTCATATGCTTACTGAATACTTATATACATTCTGTGAAGAACATAACTAATTCATAACATTTTTCTAGTTTTACAATAAATAGAAATGCTAAGAGTGATGATCTTGTCTTGTTCCTAATCTTAAGGCGAATGTGTTATATTTCACTCTTAAGTATGATGGTAGTATACATTTTTCACTGATGCCCTTCACAGTTAAGGAAGGTGACTTATTCCTGCTTTCATAAGTGTTTTTGTTTTGAAAGGGCGCTTGAATTTTGTTAAATGCTTTTCTCTTTGTCTAGTGAGATGACCATTAATGTTTGTTTTTTAATTCTATGAATATGACATATTACATGACTTAATTTTCAGACGGTAAACCAGTATTTCTTCCCTAGGATAAATCTCACTTGGTCGTGGTGTGATGATCATAATTCTCTGTCTGTTGATGGATTTGTTTTGCTATTATTTTAAGGATTTCTGCTTTTACATTCATAATAGATGTTGCTCTCCAGTTTTCTTGTGATCTTTTTGTCTGGTTTTAGGTAGCTATTTATTTTATTTTATATATGAAGTTATGACTTGGGGCACAAAGTACCAATACCCTAATAATAACAGCTAGAATTTATGGAGCATAGAATTTGTGCCAGGAGTTCTATTCATCATTTTTACAGATATTTTACCATACCACTCTCATAAAACTCTATGAGTTTGGTACCACTGGTTTCTGTATTATTAAAACAAAATCTGAAAGCAAATAAAACTTGCAATATAATTAAATTCCAAGACTTTAAAAAGTTAATAAAGTTTTCTAAAGTCACAAATCTGGTTTTGGATTGAATACAGACATAAACTCAGTTTGTCTTTCTTAATTCCTATACTCTTTAATATCTCCATAAGCAGGTTAAGACAGGTAAATATTTTACATTTATTTAATTAAAAAAATAAGTGTGATATTACAAATCAGTTTTTTGATCTTTTCTTTTTTCTAATTTTCCAATTTTTGCATCTGACATTATTTTATTTCTTCTATTTTTTTCTTTCCATTTTTCAGTTTTCTAAGATTCATCCTTACTGTGAGTTAGATTTTGATGATCTTCCTTTTATTATACTTCCTTTTATTATTATTATATTATATTATAATATATTATATTATTATATTATTATTATTATTATTATTATTTATACTTCCTTTTATTATCTACAGTGATTTTTTGGAAGCAGGACATGCTCTAAGCTAGTGTTCCAGTATGGGTAGCAAAGCAATTACACAAATGCAAAATTAGGACTATCAGAGAACTGACAGGGTAGAACTAGGTTACTTCTCTTCCTGGAAAATGTTACATACAAAGGTGCAATGTTAAAACATCCAGAATTTTCTCAGGATGAGCAGATCATTAGTTTTTTTTCTGGTTAATTAATTGATTTGAATGTGTTCAAACAGAAATAACTTTGGTTCATTTGTTCAGTTACTGAAATCCAGATAGACTTGGTTTGAAATCCTACTTGTCATTTAAGTAAAGCAAAGAGAAAAAGATAATCATGGAGATTTTAGTAAGGACTAAGTATATAATGGTATCAGAAAATTATTTTTTAATTTGCTAGTTGTGGAGAAAATGCATTGGTTCTGTAAAAATAGAACTATTTTCAATGAGTCACACTAAATTATGTGAGGATTGTGAAATGACATATTTTAATAGTAACTTAAGAAGCAAAGGGACACTAAAGCCAGTTGAACAATACATTTAAATATGTGGACTCTGATGGTTAAGTGGAGATAAATTTCCTCTACTTTCACGTGTATTTATAGATATAATGCCAGCAAAAATTTGATGTTACAGCTGTGTTCTTATACATAGAATAGTGATAGTAATAATCGCCATGATGAGAATTAAAATATATTTATATTAATACATTTGATGTGATATATACTTCATTAAAAACTGCTTATTTCAATTGTTCTGCAAATATATTGAAAACTAGTTGTGTTGCAGAAATGGTGTTTTTTTTTAAAGGATATAAAACTATGGATGGCAGAGTGGTAACACTGAGGCGATCACGGCCTATTCTTTCTCAAATTGACAGTTCCTAGAGAGAACAATACTTAATGTCTTAAATAAGTATTAGCATATATTTTGTTTGCCCTATTCAATATTGATATAAACTACAACTATGAAAACTCACTGAGCTACATGAGACATGGATTGAGCAAAGACTTGAGACAGAGAAGGGCATAGAGACATAGCATTTTAAAATCTGCCACATCCCCTTTGTTCTAGTATGATATTGTCCTCGCTATGAAGAATTTAAAATGATCACTGGAAAGACATATAAAGGCATACAGATTAGACAGAATGATAGTATTTAACTAAAATATGAATTCGAAGTTCTGATCCTCTGTAAGCAGGTCGGAGGCTGTCAGCAGCTGCATCCTCACAGTTTGGAAGGTCCTAAATCAGGGCTTTATGTGCCTCCCCTCTGGGCCTTCCTATTGAAAATTTAAGAGTCTTCAATTTTTTTTTTTTTCCGCTTTGTGCTGAATACCTGGAGTTAGCCTTTCCAGAGACTACTCCCTCTAGATTCAAGCATTAGCAGAATGGTCTGTCTGATTTATTTGATTTGGCCTTGGTTCTAAAGAGTGTCTTTTAGAAAAGTCTAGGCTTTAAATTTCTGCATTACAATGTGAGCCATTCCTAATTTGTCCCAGCACTGAAAAATACATCTGAAGCTACCTTATGTTTCACCAATTGCCTCCAAACAGCCCTTCTCAAGTTTCCAGAAGACATTTTAGCAGTAATAATTCAGTGACCTGAGTATACAACGAACAGGAATTTGAGTATATTAATCACATTCAAATTATTAACATCATATTAGGGCTCTCTGATGCGTGTATGCACACGCGCAAGAGGCACACGTGCGCACGCGCAGGTGTGTCTTCCTGCTCCGTTCCACATGAAAAACAACTCATGATGGTACTTGAAAAATATGAAACACTTGAATAATTCAACGAGTACATTAGAAATTTAAGATAAGTAAGTAGCTTGCCAGAGTCACAGAATTCCTCGGATGTTTCAAATCAAAAGAGTAAGATTGACATACATGATTAGATGTTTACTGTTCTACTAGAGCTCATAAAACCAAACAGTCTCCCAGAGGGAAAGTAAATTAAAGAGTATGTTTAACCCTTCGGATGGCGCTTCCTGAAGTCCGAGATTTCAGATACAGATTCACCTGGCACTTAGAAGCAGCTTCGACCTCTTGAGCACTATTTTTTTTTTTTCTTGGAAGGAAGACAGTCCTGTTTCTCTTACTTTTATTGCTTTCTTTCTCTTGGGAAATAACAGCTCCAAGAGAATAAAAGGAAATAAAGATATATGATAGGGAATGGGTACTGTCAGCATCACTTAGAAAGTGAAGCCTCCGAAGTGTATTCCTAAGTGTGGATAATTGATGGGATGTAGTTTTGGAATTTTTTATCAGGTCAGTTACAGCACAAAGCAAAATGGCATGAAAAATAGTAAATGGCACAGATAAAATGCTATTTTTATTTTATTCACTTAATTTATATAGAACTGTGGATTGAAGTCAAGGTTGCTCACATTGAACTATATCTCAAATCCCTTTTCTTTTATCATGTTTCATTTTGAGAAAAGGTTTTGCCAAGTCACTATGTCACTCAGGCTTGCTTGATTTAGTTCTTGTACTCCAGCCTCCCACTATGCTGAGATTATAGGCATGTGCCACCACATCTATCCTTGAACGCCATTTAAAAAAATATTATCTGATTATAGAAGAGCAGAATAATATCCATGCTTATTAGAATGTTAAAACTGAAATTACAATTATAGGAATAGACCTGTTTTCGAAATGATGACGCAATCATGTTCCTATAAAGTGTCATGGCTGGGGGAGTAGCACCAAGTATAAAAAAAATGTACTTCAGACAGTATTTAATATAGAAATCAAAATGAAAACTCAGATTTCTTTGAAACCATAAGTAAAATAATGCTAATAATTGGTATATTATGGATCAAGAGCTGTGCTAAGCATTTTATACATATTTTACTAGAGAAAAATAATAGAAGATTAGTCTGAAATAATGGTTAATTGTATATAAATCTGCTAAGATTGAAAGGAAATTATGAACTAAAATGTTTCTCTAGCTAGACTCTAAGCAAGCTATAGCTAGAGAAATTAAACTCTGAATTTATTATAATAAGGAATACAATATAATTGCTCAATGGAGGAGTTGTATGTAAGCACCTTTTTGGAATGAAAACAGGAATGACTAGTAAACTTTAGATAATTTTCAGGATTAGCCCTGTGTTTTCTTCATATTTACACTTAAACTCAACATGTTTTTCTATTCTAGAATTAAATTATTTTTATAATGAAAAGTCCTGGCTTAAATAACAACAGTGGAATAGTTTCTCTGCTCTCTGGACCATAATACATGATTTAAATATTTTATGATTATATACATCACTTTTAAATTAGATTTTCAATTTTATTTATTTTGATTACTAAAAATATTTTCATAGTTTATTCACAACATGACATAGAGTTAGGAATTTAGAGTTAGATTAAATTCCACTATGGGACATAGCTTTATGCAGATTGTAGTTCAGTCAATGAAAATCTTTTGCATCAGTTTTTCTACGTGCAAAGTATAAACAATAACTTTCTTATCATTCAGCATTTTTCTGAAGTTTAGTGATTCAAAAGCTAGGAAACCTTTGTGAAACTCTAAGATTAGATTAGAGTATCCTGCAGTTCTTAAATGAAAAATTTAATCAAACAAAAAAGGATTGGTTAAATGTACACATGTCCTGCTATGCTATATATTCACTGAAGCAGAGGTATCTATCTAATATAGAGTATAGCACAGAATAATTTTTAAAATATTGAACAAATGAAATTATAACTTAATGGATATGTGACTTTTAAAATTTGATCAGCCCTGCTGTTTAAATATATTATCAAGTGCTGAAATGATCTGAAAATGGATTTATATAGAAGCTCCTACTTCTTCAATCAGTAATGATACAATAAAAATGCAAATTTATTTGACTACTGGTGTATATATGCATATCCTCAAAGAAACCCATCAATTTGTCACTAACTCATCAATCTATATTAATGATTCATCTTTAATTTATAAATTCTGTTAGTGTACTTCGAAAGGTTATATTTGCCAGTGTCCACAGGATGTTGACACTTTAATAAACTTAAATAATATGAATATAAAACAACATCCAGCTCCATTTCTAAAATAAGGAGGACTGGTATTGATTGAGGTCAAAGACATGTTTGAGTTAGGATTCTACAAGATAGCAATATTTTGACAAAACAGTTCATATTTGCTTTGGATTATTTTTAAAGTGCCTCTTCAAAGCTGAGCAATTTCCTCCCCAAAGATGTCCATACCATTATCCCTGAACCTGTGAATATGGCACACTATTTGGCAAAAGTTAGTCACAGCTAAAGCTGTGCCTTAAAATGAGGAAATTATTTTAAATTATCTATTATGATCCAGCATAATCACATAAGCTTGTAAAAGCAGAAAACATCTTGTTGGATTCAGAAATGAATAAGCATAAGGGGGGATCAGAAGATTCAAGCTATGAGAAAGACTTGACGTGTAGTGAGTGGTATGATACCGGAGGGAAGAACATAGTAGGTATTGCAGATGACCTTAAAGAGTCAAAAGAACTTCCTTCACAAAAGCCATCAAGAAGACAGGGCCTTAGTCCTACAAACAGAAAGAGCTGAACTCTGCCAATACTCTGAAGGTGCTTGAGTGCAAATTCTCTGCAGAGACTGCAGTCCAGGCCGGCTAGCATATTGATTTCAGCCTTAGGAGACCGAAATATAAATGCTTATCAGATCCCACCTATGAGTCTCAGCTGCAGAACTGTGAGATAGTAAATCTGTGTCATTTTAAGCCAATAAATTTGCAATAGTTTCCTATAGCAGCAATGGAAAGCTAATACACTGAGTTTGTGTTAGGATGCATGTTTAGGGCAGTTCTACTCTAGATTTTAGAGATATGGAGTCTCTCTCAGCAGTGCTTCCCTTGAGGGTTTTTATTTTGCTATTATTTCTCATCAGCTGGTAGAACTCTAAAGATAAAAATAAAAATCTAGGATAAGGTTTAAGAAATCTGTTTGCTATATTTCTAGACTACACGTTAAGATTCCAACTAAATCTTGTCAGCTCATTTTTCTCTAACACAATAAAGTATAGAGTCTCATACTGGTTTTGAGTAATTAAATTTACAGTAACAAATAAAATGTTTATTATTTTAAATGATATATTTGTACATTTTTCTTAGAATCTTGTTTCTGTGTATTTCCTTTTGGAATCTGAAATGGTAGTAGGTTGCCAGATGAGAATTCAGGATTGGAGCAAATAGCCACCTCCCTCTCTTTACATTAATCATATGAAGGTAAAGATCTCATTGAAAGATACACAATTGTCACTTTTAAGGTCTGCTATTTTGCTCTCTCCCATTATATAAACATTTTTTGGCTAAAAGATTTATTAACATGAGAAAAATTAAAATATTTACATCCGTTGGACCTGGGTCTTCCATCTCTCTTATGAAACTGATACTCAGTAATTTACTTAGTAACCCATTTCTAAAATCCTAAACAAAAGAGGATAAAATGTATGTTCAAGATACATGTTTGTAAAACAGATTTTTAATTAGAATGTGATTTACAAAATAATTCATTTTTACTTATAATTTCTAATAAAGAGACTATATAATAAGGTTTAAAAATTTGTGAAGATATCATAATGCAAGTAACTCAAAAGAAACCGAATGCTTTCAGAACAATGTTATTTTTTATGACTGATAAATGTAACCAATAAATACCTTTTAGTTATTTTTATATGGGATCATTTTTCTAAGTATTTTTAAAAGGAGAAACCATAATTCAGTATAAAGAGAAAAGGAAGTGCAATTCATGAAATATTTAATCTAGTTTTTATTCAATTCTTGAATCAATAATTCTGTCACATCCTCTTGATGAAAAACATAGCTTAGAGGGAATCACTACCTTAACTCAAATCATTGCTTTTAACTAGATGAAAAGGTATTTAATTCTAAAAGTGGCTTTCTCCTAACTCTATGCTTTTTCTGGGATGAAGTTCAGTCTTTTTTATTTAATAGCACATTTGATCACTTTTATTTTTGTACAGAGAATCAAACTCAGGACTTTGTGCTTGCCAGGCAGGTATTTTGCTGCTGAGCTAAACAATCCCCTGTCCCAAACAATGACTTATTTTTAGAACAATTTGTGTTCGTTTTTTGAAATAGGGTCTCAGTATGCAGTGTGGGATGGCCTTGAACTCACTTAGACAAGGCTGGCCTCAAGGTCATGGTGATTCTCCCACCTCAACCTCCCCAGAGCTGGGATTACAGGTGTGTGACACCATCTCAGTTAAAGCAATTTTAAAAACTGGTTGTACAGAATAATGGATTTTATTTAGGCAAATTGATACAAGAAAATAACAATTTAGATCATTTCACCCCTTATTTACCCCCTTTCCTCATCCTCTCTCCAAATTTCACATTCTGTGGGGTTTGAGTGCACAAAATATAATTTGCTAATATCCGTTCTCCCTCATTACCAGCCATTACATCCCGCCACCTTTTTCTTATGCCCTTTCTCTAGTCTAACAATAGTCACATTTCTATTTTCTTATCACCAGCTTTAGAGTTCATATATTGAGGAGAACATACTGTAGTTGTCTTTCTGAATCTGACTTAATTTTTTCACCATGAGGTTTTCCAGATCCATCCATTTTCCTTCAAATGGCAGAATTTCTTTCTTCCTTATGGTTGAATAATACTGTGTTATATATATATATATATATATATATATATATATATATATATATCAGTTTTGATTTTTAGAAAATTAAATTTTAATTGTTAAGACCCATAAATAAAAGCTTTAATAAAGCCCAGTATTATAATACTAAATATGATAAAAGGGAAAATGTGATCCAGTGTTACTTATCTGTTCATTTTTAAAATATTAATGCATTAAAAAGTTTTTAATTAATTTTTTGTTATTGTGATCATTATTGCAAACACCAGGAAAAGAAAAAAATGAAACAAATGTTTTGGCATACTGAGATTGGATTTTGGTGAGGGAATCAGACAAAAATAAAAAAGGAAGTATATTTTATAAATTTGTATATAGGTTTGAAATCAAACAGATGAATCAGTCAGAATCATAATGGTAATGAATTATTTCTGAAATAATAGTGGTTCAAAACTCAAAGACTTGTTGCTTTATCATGCTTCAAGTTCTTCATGGATGATCAGAATATTTATTCTCTATATGGTACCTCAACAATTCAGATTGAATAAGCAACCGCTACCTGAAACTTTGGTATGTACAATGTCCAAAAGGAAGAGGTTTAGAAAGTTGCAAAAAGATAATTAAATCACCAGCTTTGCATGTAATTATGTCAAGGACAAAATATATTGACATGAATTTCCTACATTTCATATTCTATATCCCGGGAACAAGAGACTTGAAAGAAATAAGGAAATTTAGTTTTTTTGAGGAGAATGTGGTCATAAGTTGAATTGTGTACCCAAAAAGTTACATTGAAACTCTTATTCCCTGGTATTGGTAAATGTGACTTTATTTAAAAATATGGTCTTTTCAGATTATATGACGTTAATATGAGGTCATACAAATGGCCCTGAGTATAACACAGCTGATGTTCTTCTAAGAAGAGGAACGTTTTCACAGACACACACATGAGAGAATGCCATGTGATAATGGAGGCAGAATTTGGAATGATGCATCTATAAACTGAGAAGTGCCAAACAATGCCAACTGTCACAAGAAGCTAAGAAAGGCATCAGATTCTCTCTCAGAATCCTCAGAAGCTGAAGACAATTTGATTCATATTTGTAGGTGATAGAAATGTAAAGAAATAAATTTTTATTTTTTAATCCCACCTTTTTGTGGTATTTGAGCATGGCAGCCCTACAAAATTAATCTTAACACAGATTATGGGCAATGGTAAAACTATAGCATACCAAGAGTAGGTCAAAGGTAACAACAGTTCTTTTTAAAGAAGATGCTTTTTAAGCATAAAACAAACAAAAAAGTGAGGTGAGTGTTGTTAAAATCTGAGAATATATGCAGTCAATTCCTTTTACATTCTTGTTTCATAAGGCCCAATACAAAAACAATTAAAATCTAAAAATTAATGGGAAAAAAGTCTTTTCTGAGATTTCAAGACATAAATTCCAGAATGACTAAAGAGAAAAATAGTTTAATTTTTTTTTGATACATCATCTCATTGTTGTACTGCATTAGAAATCAATTGTTATATACTCAAGTCACAGGGTCTGTCAAAGTTAAATAAGAGAAATGTGACTGAAACTTTTAAAAATGCAGGTCTTATAATAAGAGATATGTCTCTCATCTACTCTTTAACAGGATGAATTTAATAGGATATATTTTAATCTTGTAATTCCCTTTAAATTAAAGGATTAAGTAGGTTTAACTATGGTTTTGATTTATATCTTACCAAAAAATACCTGTATAAACTATCTATACAATGCTTAGATCTGGAAGACCTAAGGTAATGGGAAAAGTTCAGGGCAAAATTATATCATTTATTAATAAGAAATATATTTTCCCTAATTTATCTGAGGTATGAGGGAAAATCTTCTGGAGATTCAGAAACTTTTAAAAATGAGCAAAACCCTAATGATGCAGGAGAAATCTCATAAAGAATTATGGATTTATCCAAGTTGGAAAAAATAATTCTGATACATTAATTGGAAAAATAATTTGAAAATTCATTTTTATTATGAGAAAACTCAGATTATAGGTGCGTATGTTGATGTAAATTTAGGTTGGTACCTTAATTAGAACATGTCAATGTCACTAGATAACTTGGTTTACCAAGGAAGAAGATTGTTCAGTTATAATAGTTCTTGATTCTTGGTGGTAATCAGAACAGTTGGTTTTTAAGAAATTGAGTTTGTACACTTATGAGCTAGTTTTAGAAAAAATATATTTATATAAAATAAAATTCATTTTCAGAAATTAGTTACACAAGCTGTTGCAACTGTTTAAATTAATTAGAAAAACTACTACAGGTGCAATTACTTTCTGCAGAAATGTTTTCCATGATAAAAGCATTCTATTTTTGATGACTTTGTGTGATTTTGATGTAAAATCTTATTTTTAAAGTTTAATACTTTTATGGTTTTTACATGAAACTGAAGTTTGGTTTTAGTTTTAGGAATGCCCTAGATAGATAGATAGATAGATAGATAATTTGGGAGGAATGATCTATTCATTTAATAATTATTTATAAATTGAAATGACATTTTACCTTTGAGTCATTCCTGATGGGAGTTTGTTGGTATGATAATCTATTAGTTATCCCAAAGGAGTTACAGCTCCAGGTATTCATCTCCCTGAATCCTCCATTCCTCTTGAACTTGAGCTGAGCTTTTGATCTTTAACCACAAAAATATCATTGACAAAATATTTTCCCAATTGCAGTATTGCTCTTACATGTGGATGATAGCTTCTTACACACTTGGGATTCTTAGATCTCAGTATGGAAAGATGTTTTTCCTGATTATAGTAACTAACTGCTTGGAGAAAAGCTAGAGATGCAGGAGAAAAGGAAAAGCCCAAATATCTCAGCACCGTAACTGAATCCAGTGTTTGGTGGGCTCACTACTTCAAAGTATCCATACAAGTGACCACCAGTTAGAACAAGAGAACTATCTCTCTGAGGCCTGACTATGCAGTCATGAGGAAAACAGCAGTCATTCAGATCTACTAAATCACTGGTTGTTGTTAAACCAGTGATGGACAGCCAAGTTAGCGTGCTACTTATGTTGAGCACAAACATTATGTTAAGGTGTGAATGAGCTGTCATCAAAGAAAAGAATCTGCCATTATTTCCAAGGAAACCGATGGAACAGAACATGGTCCTCTGTGCCACCGGCTATTGCTTGAGCTACTAGAACCCATCAAAAGAACTGTTATTAACTCGATTAGTTATGAAAGATAGAGCATTTCCCAGAGGCCCCTAAATTTTCCATGTATCACTCTGCATATTCCTGGAGCGATGACACCTGCCATCTCTAACCTAAGGATCAGCATTTTATACTAAATGTAGCCTCAAGTCAACAAAAGTGCTGTTAAAGCTTTACACAACAAGTGCATTTTGTAAATCCATGTTACTTTTACATGATGACTTCCCTAGGTGGGTGATATCAAATAAAATCTACTTTGTGCACTTTAAACATAAGTATGTTTAATTAAATCCTAATGAGAGTTGCACAAAGGAATTTTAGAATATGGGTTTTCTCCCCTACTGAAAACATACAAAATAATGATGGAAAACAGCACAACCTGAAATCACCTAAATTTGTAGTAAACAGAACGTCTCACTTTACAATTACCTAGGTAGTGATGACAATGTAAGCACTTACCTGACAATAACAGTGAGTTATCAGTCACAGATGTGATCAGTACACATGCCGTGTGTGTATGTGTGTGTGTGTGTGTGTGTGTGTGTGTGTTTAGAGGTGATGCAGCGAAAGTTACTTTAAATGTGTTTCTTTGCTTCAGAAATTCTGAACAGTAATAAAAGGAAGGTGATTTTTACGGTAACATTTAAAAGACATAGAATTCAATAGAATCAGTGGAATTTCTTAACTTAAAAAAAGAAGTTTGGTTGAGGAGTAGCCTATGGAAAACCAAACAAATAGATGATATTTTAAAAAGGTTTTCTTCAAAGTCATTTTTCAGATTTCTTTTATGGAACAAAATGTGTACATTAAACAAACATTTGCTAAATACATAGAATGTAAATTATATCTTGATTCAAAAGAGATAAAATATCACTATTTTTGAAATTAAGCTTAAAAACAAACAAACATAAAACCCAAAACATGTTCAGTTACCCACCGCCCTAGCCTGTTCCGGAAGCTGTGACATACTGACACAGACTGAGAGGCTTAAGTAGCATTTATTGCTCACAATTCTGGAGATTAGGAGTCCAAACTAAAGATGCAGTGGGCTCTTGTTAAGGGCTTTCTCCTTAGTTTGCATACAGCTATTTTCTTGTATCCACATATGGCGGAAGCAAGGTCTATCTCATGAATACCATCTGGCAGGGTCCGCCATCTTGACCTAATTGTCTCCCACGGGATCTCACTTTAGATATTATCACCTTGGGAAAGTGAGGAAAGAATGAATTTGTGGAGATACAAATGTACAGCCTCTGGTATTTGTGTTACGGTTATTCAATGTCATGCACTGGACAAAAGCATGTACTTAACATTCTGACCATTTATTCGTACTGATCACTATATCTGTAGCAGTAATATCCAAAGAGCTTGTTGATAAGTAGTACACAAGTATGATCTCACAGTAGGAAACAGATGGCTTCTTACTCCCAGCAAAAATCACCTATGGAATGGAACTGAAATCAGAACTCTTAGATATTTGAAAGAATTTGCTCTTTCTTTTAAACTGTGTTTAATTAGACGGTTAAATTTTGAACAGATACCTGTGTAGGCCACATGTTAATGTGATTGGGAATAATTTTGAAAACTTGTATTACATGCATGTGAATTTCATGGCTGGAGGAAGGTACAAATCAAAGTTTTGAACACAAGAATAAATTATTTGTTTCTGTCTAAGACAAACAAAATAGACTAGAGATGAAGGTGAAACCTGAGGTGAAGTTAACACGGCATTGCTCCCTGTGGTAGTGGCTTAGTGAGAAAAACTCGCTATGATCCAACTCCAGACAGGGTCTTTCTTCACATCCACGGCTTAGCTTGGAGCTTCCTCATTTGTTCTTACATGGACCTGCTTCAGCAAGAATCCTGTCCAGTAACTTTAGCAGGAATCTTCTCTTGCGCCTGATGCTTTTTCTTAATTTTCTGTCAACTTCCTCTTTCTACTCCTTGACTATAAATCTCCCTGGTCTATGTGGAATTGAGTCTACCTTTCTTATTGCAATACTTACCAAATGAAATCTGTTATTACTGTCTTAACCACCATTATACTATTAGTAGATACTGTTTGTGACAAATCATAGTATGTGCTTTAAGGATAAACTTACCATATTTTACTATTCATACAAAGAATTTTATTATTGATATATTTATTGCATTTATTGGGGACTATTATATGCCAGACAATGTGATAGAAACTGATAAATGGAGTTTTATTTTATTTTTGTTAGTATAGTGCATGTTTCCAGTACCTAATGATCACATTCATCATGGGAACTAGGTACATATACATAACACAGCTTAATTCATTTTTATCTTCTTTTCCTCCCCTCTTTCTCTCTCCCTCCAAAATGAAATTTCAGAATTAGAAAGAAAAATTTGTTCTTAGTCACTATCAGACATCAACCTACTAATGAGGTTAAGATTATTATCATTTCTATCTTTTTTGTTTTTCTTTTTGAAATAAAAAAATTAAAAATTACAGTTCATGGAGGGACCAAAAAGGCAACCTTGTGCATCATTTTTAGTCTTGCTTTACAGTTTTTTTTCTTTTCAAGAGTGAATATTTTTTCCATTTACTTGTTTTATTATAGTAAACATATGTCAAATAGATTTTTTTTAGAGCTAGCCAATGTTTTGCTCTATGTATACTATAAATATTTTTTCCATTGTGGTTCACTATTACCAAATAATAACAATAGCCACAAAAGACAGCACCATGTTAGATACAATATCAGAAAGAGCAAGTGATTTGAATTCTAAAAAAGTTAAGGTAAACATCAGTAGTTGGACTAACAATAATTTAAAAAAATGTAATGTAGTGCATTTCTATGGCTGCATTTTAGGCTTTTTCTTTAGGGTTTGTCTTGGTATGCTGTCTTAGTTACTTTTTACTCATCACTGAGACAAAATACCTGATGCCAAAAGTCGGGAAAGGAAAGGTTTATTTCTTACAGTTTTTGGAGGTTTCAGTCCATACTCAGTCCATACTCCTCCAATATCTATGGCAAACTCTTAACTGTAACCCCCTGTACAAGTGAAACAAGGTTAAACATTTCTAAAATGCAAAGGCACAAAATAAACATCACCATTGCAAAAGCTACAAATGGGAGAATATAAAGTATTGGAAACAGAGCAAGTCCAACATCCAGCAGGGCGAACATTAAGTCCTAGAGTTCCATGTTCAGAATTTGAAGCAATCTGGTTGCAAGCTCCAAAAGGCTTGGGTGATTCCACCACCACAGCACTTACAGGGATTTCAGCTCCCACAGCTTTTGTCTTAAACCCTCTCTGCCCAGTTTTTGTAGCTTTCCTTGGATGATCCACGTTCTTGGCTTTTCCAAACTTCTGGGGTCTCCACTGCACCTTTAGCTTCACCCTTACATCTTTACAAATTGCCCTCTCAGGGGCACACTGCTTGGCCTCCCAGGCCCTTTGCAATTGAGGTGGAAGCTGTCTAACATCAGAATTTGTGCATTTTCCTTGCACCTAAAATCAGCACCATGTGGATGCCGCCAAGGCCTGCTGCCAGCTGGAGCAGTAGCCAGGCTTTTCTCTCTCTTGGCTATAGGGGTCCAGTGCCTGGATTGCTGGGCTCTGTTTGCCTGATTGTGAAGAAAAGCTTTTCTATGTTGCCGCCATTCTGGAACCTCATGTGGCTGCCGCCATTCTGGAACCTCATGTGGCCTCCCATGCCATTCTAGAGCATGGTGCTCTGAAGCTTTATCATCTGAGAAAATTCTTTCACTTTTGCAGTTTTGGGGCTGCAAAGGGTGAAGACCCGCTGCTTCCTGAGATGCCCAGTGGCCATCTTTCTTATCTCTCTG
>PVJX010020203.1:0-33694 GCA_004027295.1 Dolichotis patagonum | reverse complement strand
TCAGCTATAAAGAATGATCACATCGAGATATTTATAAATAAATGGACATGACTTGAGACCATTCTCTTAAGTGAAATAAACCAAACTCACAAGGGTAAATACCATATAATCTCCCTAATATGAGATTTGATAAGAGTATATAAGACTTTATGGTAAGCATGAGTCCCCATCTCATAGCTTCGAAGTCTTTCAAAGTTTTCAATCATCAGTTGGAATGGTGTTATCCTCTTTTGTTTGACTATATCATACTTGATGATATGAATAGCTGTTCTGAAGAAAACAAAACATTATGAGAGCTATTACTGATTTAATATTATCCTTCTTAGAAGTCCTACCATGCTTTTTTTGTTCTACTACCATTGGTTCTATCACATTGTGTCTTATTGGAATTTGAATATGTGTGATAGTTCAAACAAATTTTTTTCTTTTTTATCAAAAATGAGATATTATAATACCCATTGATCATTTTCTGTTATTCGGTTCAGAAAGCCCTGTAATTCTTTCACTCTATGCATGGCTTTATACTATTGTGTTATGTTTGATATTACTGTATTTAAACTATGCTCAACTATAGCAGAGTAAGAGATATGGTGTTAGCTACTGTTGATGTCCAGTTGACTTAATGTAAATACTGTGTTGCCTATGTTGTCCTGTTCTGATCTGCTCTGTACTGCCCCCTTTTTTTATTCTCTTTCACATTTAAAAAAAAAAGAAAATCAAAGAAAACATATAGGTTAAGAATAGATTATGAGCACTAGAAAATGGGAGCAAATTGAGAAAGAAATGAAGACATAAAATATCCAATTTAACAAGGGAGAAAAACCAATGATTAGGTACTCAAGTTAGGAAAGATAAAGACAAGAGACATACATTTATTGAAACTGATGAAAATAAGAATTGCAGAAGGAATTTAATAAAGCATATAAGTTGATATACATGACTAGACAATGCTCCCAATAAAAAAAAAACTACTGCATTTTTGAACATTTATATTAACTAGGCTGATTCTCAGAGCTTCTTATATATGTTGATCATTCATGATTATGCTGAAGAATCAGTGGATATGTTAATGAATCAAGAATTACCCTTTACATTGGTAACATTTAATAAACTATTAATGATAGTAATATTTATATTGGGAAAACATCACTAACTTATTTTGTTGTAGCTTGGCATAACTGACACCATCTTGAGCCCTGCATTTAACTAGTGCCCTGTATTTGACCCAGGAAAATGGAAAATTGCTGAGGGTATAAATCTCATGAGGAAAGCAGAGTGAGCTATATCCACAAGAGAAAAATTAAGCTGCTCAACAAAAGAAGAAGGGTACAGATGTCAACCAAAAATTAATGTAAGATTCCAGCTAACTTGTTTCCAACAAGATGTCTTTTTCTGGTTCTCTGCTTAAAAGCTTTGCAATTTTTCAGTTCAGGACCACTCAGTGAGAGTCTGAAATGGGTCTGTGCCAGTGGTCACTGTGCTCAGCTAATTAAATTCCAAATTTATCAGTTTGGCTGCTTGGATTCCTATATTGTTTATGAACCCACTTCAATTTTGCATTGTACAAGTTAGCCATTTGATACTATAACAAAACACCTAAGGCAGGTTAACTATATGTAGGCAATAGGTTTTTTTAGTTCAGAGTTTTGGAGGTTGAATATTCACGCTGTATGGTGCAGCATCTGGTGAGCACCATCCTTGCATGGCAGGTGAGCTGGCCTTTTGCAGAGCCACAGAGCCTCAATGCGGTGCATAGCACCAGATGTGAAGATGCAAGGAGAATGTGTGTGTCTCTCTGGTTTTTCTTCCTCCTCTTATAAAGCAACCACGATTCAATCATAGGCACTGCATTGTAATCACTTTATCTTATCGTGATCACCTGTCCCAGGCCTTACCTGTACTACAGTCAGGTTAAATCATCACCATTTTAGTACCATTAACATGTGAGTTTGGATAGCACAGCTTTGTGCAAATTTGGGAGCAATTCATGTGCGAATCGTAGCAGCCATATATAAATGCTCCATTGGTTTTAATTTGCATCCAGGACTGCCTTTTTTCATGCTTTGATTCTAAGTAAAGTTTTTAATCCTAAAAATACAATTACTGGATTTGAATTCAGGAATTAATTACTTCAGTGAAGGGGATTATCTGCAGGCTTTTCTGTTGTGGAAGTTGTAGATCCACCGGAATATCTTAAAAATAAGACTGTAACACTAAACATCAGATATTTTTATTTTATTCATGCAAGCTCCATTTTTAACCTAAGATTTCCAGGAAAACCAACCCATTGTGAGCAGTTAGGCTGAATATTTTTAACACCTGGTCAGAGTCACACAGGATATCAAAATTGTCCTTGCTGAGTCAGCAGGAACTGTAACTGCTACATCGCCAGAGGCGATGACTTGTTTGCTCCCTTGTCCTTCATCTCCTTGGCATTCAGTGCTGTTTATTCATTATTCCTCCTGGAAAGATTGTGCTCTCCTGGGGTTTTGTTACACCCATCATATCGAAAATTCCTTCCCAATTTTAAGAGCTCACTTTAACCCTTTTCTGTCTTACATTCTTATGCAATAACTGTTGGTCCTTTGTTCTTTGTATGGAGAAACCTCAACCTTCCTATATGGCTTCAAGAGGTATAATCAAAGTTTCTATTACATAGTAAGCATCTGTGTTTCAAAAATTGCGATCACACACACACACACACATTTACACACAGAAGAGCAAGAACAGGACTGAGAGATTTAGAAATCTTTCTTTCTTTTCTTTTCTTTTCTTTTCTTTCTTTCTTTTTTTTTTTTTTTTTGACAGAGTCTCACTATGTAGTTCAGGCTGGCCTTGAGCTCACTACAAGCCTCCTGCCTGATTGCCAGGTGCTGGAATTATAGCTCCACACCCAGCTTGAGAGACTTAGAGTTCTAACTGGCATCACAAAACAAGGAAGTAGGAATATTGGAAGAATAAAATAAAGGACTAAGGGTAAGAGGAGAGAATGTGACATAGTAAGGACAATACAGAATGTAGTAAGGACAATACGGATTGAAGAATCAATGACAAAGACATGAGCATTTGATTTAATGTTTATTTTTTAATGAAAACCTACAGAAAGGATTAAGGATTAGATTCTTTAGGTCTACTATATACAGTTAAGTTAGATAGAACTAGGCAGTCGGAGAAGGATTAGGTCCTCAAGCATGTCAGTGCAAATATGATACACATCAAAACTGTAGATGCCTCAGACGTGAAGGAGCCAGACATGCAAGCCTCCCTAGAGATGGACCGCGGCTGGAGACTCTAGTGTAATGCGCCACACCTGGTCCAGTGAGCCTAGCTAGCAATCAGATGCATAGGTGGGGCCCAGAGCGCCATGATCTGTAGTCCCTTCCCTTTCCAGGAATGCTTTTGCTCTTTCTCAATTAAACATTATAGATAAGTTAAAGCTAAAGATGCTTACCATAATCCCTTCCTATGTTCCTCACTGCCATTCCTCATTACTGGCTAAGCAACAGTGCTTCTAATCCTATAGGTTGATTTTAGTGTGACCCATACTTACCCATGCTATGATTTTGCTGTATAAAATGTCTCAGCAGCCTCGTGAAGAGCCTCAGTGGCCACCCAGGAGCTGCTTTTTTTCCTTTTATTTCCCATAGAACTCTCCACACCTCCTCCTTTGATCTATGACTTCATTCCTGGGTGGTGTGAGACCATGAGTTCCGTACATACCCACACAAGGCTAAGGGCCCTTTTTGAATACCTTTACCTTGTCACTAAGCACATTATCCAGAAATTCTTCATGTATCTGTCATCCCTCTGGACTCCAAATTAATTTACAGGAGAAATTATGTCCTTTGATGCTAAAATGGTATCCCACTTCTAACTGGTACTTAAAATGAGCAACTATATTGTCACAATGACAAACATAATGTTGGTGATTGCGAATTCCTGTTTCAAAGGAGAGGACCTGTAGGTGGAGCAAGTAACAATGACTTCTGTTATTTGGACTCCACAAAGCCAATCCCAGGTCAAATTAGCACATTTAAAGTTGTGAAAAATCCAGTTTTCTGGTAGATCGTGTGTTACTATACTCAAGAGCATTTTTTCCGAAGTTATTCAGTCTGGTATTGAAACATATGGCTTTGCCATTTCCGGGCTTTCCAATTTGCTGCTGTATACTTAATTTATCTGAATTAAAACTTATGAATTAGCTGATCTTATTTCATAGTTATTTAAAGAATTAAATTATTAAATAGAGGAAAATGAGTTAAAGTAAATTTAGTGGCTGCTACATTTCTCTAGACTAAGAAGGCTATTCCAATAGTTTGAGACTGATTTTGCTTAGTTCTCAGTTTTACTCAGAGCCAACCATGCCAGTATGCAGTCACTTTTTATTTATGTCTGAAGAGAGCGTTGTCAAAGAACTGGGAACAAAGTTTTAGTTTTTGTTGGAAGAACCCAACTTTTGTGTGTGAGGGCGTGAAATGAAATCATGCAGGCAAGCAGAAACAACACAGCCTTGCTTCCTGGGCCTTGCTTGGTACAAGTGGTAAGTTTCAGATAAGTACAGTGACCTTGGACCTAGCAGAAATTCTCCACTGTGCCACTCCCCGGAGACATCAGGAAATCAGCCTTTCATCAGCTGATACAACACAACGGTGAAAACAGCTAAATTCATTTGCTTAAAAATATTCACTTTGCATTATTATCTTACCTTCTGATTGCAGGAGACGGTGGAGAAAAAAAAAAATTCTAGAATTGACCTGAACTTCAGCACTTTAGCTTTTCTGGTAAGGAAAGAAATCTATCTGTAATTTTCTTTGTAAAGTCCATTTCTTTTAGCTTGCTACAGAGATAGCTGCCACGTCTAATTGTGTTTATGCAGTTTCTTAATTTGCATGAAAGAAGATAATATAAGTGAAAACTCAAGAGAAAGACTAATTCAGGGAGCTAGCCTAGGCAAGCGAAATTTGTTATTCATCAAATGCTAATGAGCTCAGCACCCAGGTTTTATTTGTCTCACTCTATTTGAGACTTGAAAGGTCTTGCAATACAGTTAAATTCTACAGTAAACAGATATGTGGAATTAAAATACTGCCTTTTCTCTTGTTTCCATTTGATAAATATACAATTATTGTTTAGCTAGGCAAGCTAAGTAAACCAGTGTGGAAATGTATGGGTTTTTTTTTCTGTTTAGGAAAACAATTTATTCAAAGTGAAACTCCTGACATGTGTATGCTGTCCTTAATTTCTATACATTCTGTAGACATCCTACTGGTGTACCCTGGAGTCAGCCTACTTTTAAAAATTCAAAAACCAGATGGCGTATGGCACAACTGAAACTATTAGATCATACACATGTTTTTATTTTACCTTTTAAACATTATTATTACATTTTAATATTTTCTGTTACTGCTTTATATAAAAGCCACCAGGTAGAAAGCAATACCATATAGAGTGACAATATAAATTTTACGTTTGTTTTCAACATAACTTTTTTAAAAAGTTTTTTTTTAACCTTTTCTTAGTAGATTATTGAAGAACTTGGTCGATATGTAGAATTAATGAGTTTATTTTTTAGGTCATTGGTTGTTGAAAATTATTCTGTGTGTTACATCGCACAATTCTATACAATGAATACAAAATGAGAATTACGTTTCATTAATCACTGTTCATGTACAATCAAAACCACTGGTGTTCTTAGTATTTGGTAGCAATGTTTTTCTAATTAAAAATATTTGTATCTAGTGCAAACTCTGATTTCCATAGAGATTTAATTGAGAATAAAAAAGCAGCTAAACTTGCTTTTTCTGTATACTATATACAATAGAGCCAGAAATCTACCAACATTTTATAGGGTATATTACTATAGCTCTTGCGGGGATAGAATAGTTTGTTTTTTGTTTTTTGTTTTTTTTTTTTAATCAAAGAACACTTCCCTTGGTTATTGATTAATGGCTCATTTTAAGATGTGATGCATTTATATAAGATTTACTTTTATAATATTGTTAGAACAAATCATATTTTTAATGAACTAGATTATTATTTTTAAAACTATTCTCTTCCTAGGTTTCAGATATAAACAATATTTAGCAGTAACAAAAGATAAAAGATAGTTCATTTCTTATAATTTAAGGTACTTTTCAGCAAAACATCTCCCACAGATAATTATAACAGTTGTTGAAGAATGCTAGCAATTTTACTTTATTTACCACTTTTAAAGGTGTCACCCTGTAAATACCTAGAGGGGTAACTGCTGAATCTAATTGGAAGATAAT
This sequence comes from Dolichotis patagonum, assembly GCA_004027295.1. Taxonomy (NCBI): domain Eukaryota; kingdom Metazoa; phylum Chordata; class Mammalia; order Rodentia; family Caviidae; genus Dolichotis; species Dolichotis patagonum. The sequence goes on along the minus strand of PVJX010020203.1, from coordinate 27,425 downwards.
CATGTTTTAAGAGAACGCTAATTTTGGAGGAAAGAGACATGAAGTACATGTAAGAGAAACAGCATGAACTCTTTAGAGAAATAAAATTCAAAACTCTTGAAACCGTTCCATGACCCTTCCAACTTATTTGTATTGCAATTTTTTTAGTAGTTCAGTTGGTTAACCAGATTTCATATCATTATTGGGCATATGGTTGAGGGGCCCTGTCATTTAAAATTCTATAACATTAAATTTGATTCACATTTGTTATAAAATAAAAGCTCAGAATATTACTCTCTGGTCAACTTACATATGTATTTGCATACTGTTTATTGTTTTTCCATAAACAAATGGAGGCAAAACTTTATTTACCATGTTTACTGCTATCTTTTAGCAGTAGAAGCAGATTGTGGGGTGTCATATCCTTCCATAAATATTTGATAGAGCAATAAATCACTTATTAACTAATTTTTAGGTGTTATTGATTTTGTACAGACTTCAACTATTTTTTTTTAAACTTCTTCTACAGCTGCCTTAGGATACATTGAAATGAGGACATTTAAAATGTATTTAAAACTTCATTCTTTCACTCTAATGTTTTGAAAGTGTATAATAACAAAATTTAATTTCAGTGATACCAATACAATTTGAGATAATTTCAAAGTGATTAGTAAGTGGTAGACTTTGAAAATATTTTCTCAAAGCTATATATTTACTGTTACAAACTAAACAAACCCACTTTTCTTGACTGTTCTATTTTGATGTACTGCTATTACTTCGTGGGAAATGTGTATTAAAAATAAACTCTGTTTTATAAAACTCAGATGCCAGTGAAGTGTTTGCAGCTCAGAAAATAACTTAAAAAAGAAAAAGAATGAAAACCAGCCCTGCTTGTTCTCTTTGACCTCATGGTCAAAGTCCAAATTATTTCTTGAAATTGAGAACTGAAGCAGTGGCCTCTATGATGGACGTCCTGTGGGCCCTCTGACCTATTGAAATATTTGTGACAACTGTAATCCCCCAATGATGGGGAATCTTGAGATGTACACTTATTTTATTGAATTGCTGGACAGTTCGACATGATCTTTTTGTGTCAAGTTAAAGTGAATGTTTTTGTTTCTCAATACAGAGTTTATAGAAAAGCTAAAAGCTTACTTATTGTTTTCTTAAGTTTACTGCAGTTGCAACTGCTCTAGGCTGCTGATCACATATGTCACGGCTGTTGATGTGGAACGCAACTAGACTGAGAAGCTTGATTGAGACTGCAAGTGAGTGCTCGCTACACTCCATCTCTGCCAATAGGCTACTGAATCTTTGCTCTTTAGTGTCATCAGGAGGGCTCCCCTTGGCTACCTCTATCCACATCCATCTCATACCAAATTCTGGGAAGTGATGTTAGAAGTTACAAATCATTTTTGCACATAAGAGAGATTTTATTCTTGCTTCCCATCTGCACTCTGTGGCAACATCACTGACTTGATAGGCAGAAAGGGCTGAGAAACTTCTCTAGATTTCTTCTGGTGGGTTACAGAAAGGCAGCAACGGGTGGTGGAAGGCAGCCTGGAGGGTGCGGACCTGGTAGGCTGCACACTGCATTGTCTAAATGACTGAAATTCATGAAACGCTGCGACACATTTAATCCAGGAGTGCTGCAGTGTATGATGTGATGCTCAGTCACTGGGCACCTGATTTATATCATAGTGGGAATCGTCTGGAACAAATCCTGACACGCGAAACCTCACAAGATGAACTATCACTAGGCTGGGTGCCTTTTTCTTGATTTAGTCTGTTGTTAACTTCAGGTTGATACTTTATCCTCTTTCCTGCCTTTTACATCTTAGTTCTATGTCTCAGATGCTTCTTTGAACTAATGTGATCTCCAGACTTTACTGTTGCACAGCTATATGTGCAATATTCACCTGACTGATTCCTCGGAAAATGAAAACTAGAAATTCTATTTGATCCTACTATTCACCGTCTAGGTATCTTCCTAAAAGAGTAAAAGACGTTACCTTAAATGTCCACCCATATCTGTAGCTGCACAATGTGTAATAGCTAAGTCTTGGAAGCAGAATATATGCCCATGAATGGATAAAGTAATAGAGAAAATGCGCTATTTATGCACCATGGTGTACCACTGTGTCATAACGAAAGATAAACAGGAGTAATTTCTAGGAAAGTGGATGCCCTTTGAGACCATAATGTTAAGTGAAATAAATCAGTCATATGGGGTAAAATGTCACATGTGTGCTCTTATAGGAGAAACCCCAATCATAAATAAAGAGCAAAATAAAAGACTGATAAGAGGAGGTAGGGAGATAGATCTTTCTCAAACAGGAAAAAAGACCAGGAGAAGTGGGAAGGAGGCAGGAGTGGAATGAAAGGAGGTGAAAAAAGAAACAAGGTGTGTCAGGTACATGTGCCACCTCCACACATGCAATATAGACACTATGTACTGCAAATATGTACTGATAAAAACTTTAAACTATTTGATATTTAGGTTTGGGTTTATATAAATTATTTTCATGTTTTGTTATACTTCAACAGAAGGTATCAGTACAATAATGTAAATCTCATGAAGTGGATATAAACACATGATTTTTTTCTCTTGATTAATATAATTTCATTGTCCTACAGAATAAAATACAAGACTTGAACATAGCCTGATCAAGTCCTTGTATGGTGTAATTCTCCAGCCTCAACTCAAGTCATTTCTTTTCTCTGTTTATTCAGTTCAAGAAATATTAATCTTGTTGACTTTCCTTCAAGAACTATTGTAAATACCAACTGATATATTTTTATAGTACTTTAGATTAATTGTTCATTCTTATCCTCTGCTAAACTACAACGCAGTGTTGAGATGGGTCTTAGCCATCTGTCTCCTCCCCTCGCCTCTCCCTGCCCTTTCTTTTTCTTTCCTACCCTTCTCCTCCCCTCCTCTCTTTTTCTCTCTCATGCACCTACACAGGCACACCTTAGTTTGTAAAATGAGTACCCAATATACAATTTCACTTTCTGTATTCATCAAAACGATTTCCCAGTGCTTACATATTAAAAGTCCACACATTCATTTCATAACTCTTCAGTAATCCTTTCATTAATGATTTCATGTGTCATTTTTTTACTGTGACAAGAAATAGGGCACCTTGTGTACTTGAAGAGGAGCATAATATCCAAATCCTCCAAAGTATTCTACTTTTTAGTTAAAAAGCAATAGATAATAAAGCAATCATAAAAATAGTCATCTAACATGTAAAAATATGAGAAACTTTAGAAAACAATTTATGTGGCATGCATAATTGCAGACAAGTATGATTTTATCTCTATGAATGATACATGTAAATATAAAAGTTATAAGATTGGGTAAAAATATTAAATATTTAGTATAATTATATTTAAACATGTAATTTTTATAGATTATCTTAAAAGTTTAAATTGTGAAATTAAAAATTTTGATAAAATAGTTTGGCTGGATGATTATGTGTATGCTTCCTCTAAGAGATTCTATGAATCTCAAGCCATAATGAATGTGCTGAAAGCTGTATAAACATATAAACCTCATAAAGGGAAACATAGGTTTGCAAGAAATAAATAGTTGTGCAGATTATTTACACAGAACCCACTCCTTTAAGGAAAATTCAGAAATCTGTGAAGAATTTTAGACCAAGGCAAATGAACCATTCTGAAGGATTCATCTCCCCGTGTAATTAAGATATTTAATTTCCATTACCCTAAGACCTCTGTGTTCCTCCCTTCCTTTTTCATTCTAATTTCCTGAGCAGCACAGACATAAAGGGAAGGTAAGGGAGCTATTGTCCTGCTCTGTTATCTGTTGGAGATGGAAGAAGAGAAGGAATTGTGTTATTTTTCAGGGAGGAGAGCGCTGAGTCTCAAATGAACAGGTGAGAGGAAAAGTTCCTCTTGTTTTCTAATTGTATTTAAGACCAAAATTCAACATAATGTAATTTATAAAGACAGTGTAACTTCATTCATTTCAAGTTACCTGGTCAGATTAATAACAATGTCAGCTAAAAGAATGTAAGTTCTCTGAAATGATAAAAGCTAAACTTGTGGTACACAATCCTTCTATAGACCCTTTCATCATTTCATAACGTGCTTACCCAAAGGACACAGGCCCTGCCTGGACTCTGGTTGTATTTTTATTAAGTGGCTCTATTGTGTTATTTTTCAGTGGTCTAAATTTATTTTCTGATGTTTTACAGAGCATTAGAAATACTTTACATACATCACTTTTACCTTTAGCTTTATCCAATGGAGTGATTTTTACCTTGCTTTTATGAATGACCAAAAATGATCCTTATTTTTTTCTGTCCTTGCCAATTGTTTGCATTCTTGCAGAGGTGAGAAAAGAGGAAAATAAATTCTTAGTTCTGGTTTAATTCTCCAGGCCTGTGAGAATAAAATCTAAATGCAAAGAAACCTTTAATCATACTAGTACATTTTATAATGTAGGTTTGTGTTATGCTACATAATCTTGGCAGCTTTTACTACAAATACAAAAAAAGGTTTTTGTTTTTCTAAATTTTGCACATGATTAATGTCACTTGCTAACAGTTTTGAAATAACATGTGAAGTCGTTTCACTTAAAACATTCCAGCATGCTGTACATAGAATCTGCCTGGTGCTGATACCGTGCATGTTTATAGTTTTTGCTTATGAAGACCTCTTCTATGAGACATGCTTGTAAGCATCTTGACTTAGTTGTGCTGCACTATATCTTCCCAGCAGGCTTGGTTTACTTGTTTTAGATATCTTAGACGTTCAAAAGTCACTGACTGATTTTTATTTTAACATTTGTCTTGGGAGCTTGTGAAGATTAAATTGAAGTAGAAACAGACCAGTACTCTGAAGTCCTCTGAGAAACCCCCTGCAAATAAGAGAAATAGCTTAGTTTCTGTGTGTTACCTGTATGCATGATTTTCAGGGTTCAAGGAATGTCTTAGTTACTTTTTACTCATCACTGATGCAAAATACCTGATGCCCAAAGTTGGGAAAGGAAAGGTTTATTTCTTACAGTTTTTGGAGGTTTCAGTCCATACTCAGTTGGCTCCAAGGCAGGGTGGCATGGCGGGGCCGCAGTTCACAGCAGCTGCAAACAGAAACCAGCAAGACACACACACACACACACACACACACACACACACACACACACACAGGTCTTCTTCCTGCCAGTACATTGTATGCTGGCTCCACCCTTAGGCAAGTATAGCGCTGACACCATCAATCCAAGTGCTAGACAATGAACCAATCACAAATGCACAATGCAAATGCATGAGGTCTGGGGGCCACCGACATAAACCATGACATGGACAGTTAAGGATCCTAGTTTGTTTTCAATGATGTTGTTTGCTGGCCCGTACCCAGCATGGGCACGAGGGCTGTCCTGCTGACTTCCTGTCCCCCTCCTAATGTGTATTCCTGTCTCAGGAGACTTGGAGTCAAGAGCTTTAGCTCTTTAGCTTTCACCTGTAAATTTAAGCTCTCACCTTAGTTTCAGAAACTGGAAACTTCCTTTTATTTAAGACAAAATCAGATTGAAATTTAAAATAAATTTGTTAGATTTTACATATGATTTCTGCTGTTGTGGCAGAAGAATGTTTAAATTTCTTTAATCCACTGTTTTATAAGGACCACAAGTATTCTATACATCAGTATCCTTCAGCCACTTGGCAAGGTTTTGTGCTCTAAATACGTGAAGACATTTCCGGGTTTGAATTCACAGAAGAAAAGGGAACAATGTTACCTAAGAAATGATTGAAAGACTCTACCTGGTCTAGCACTCTGGAGGATACGGCAGGATTCCTGGAGCCCAGGAATTTGAGACCAGCCTCAGTGACATAGAGACACTGACATCATAAAACAACAAAAAAGTACAAATTTGAAATGCGTTTGAGTTTTCAAAATTGCTAATGAAGTTACTTGTTGAGAATTAATCATTCAACATTCACTATTCAAACTTTAAAATAAAAGATAAAGGAATACGTATCCTATAGTTCAAAGTAATTTGTTGAATGTGTACCTACTACACTTGCGCCTGTCGTGATGAAAGTGATGCGTTTGCTGATTTTTATTACACAGTGCTCCACGTCCCCCTTTGGCCGTATTTTATAAACAGGGCAATGTATGGTAGTTTTTTGTATTTATACACGTAAGCAGCTGCCATTGCACTTTAGGAATAAGCTTTGATGAACAGCTTCCAACAGTGAAGAGCATCTAACCTTAACTTCCATCCTGTAAGACATTTATTTCCTTTAATTATGAATTAACTCTCATGACCACTGTTATGGACGATACACTGTGTCAACTTGAGAAGTTTCTCAGTTAAAGTAAGAGACTCAGCGGGAGCCAGGGTTCTTCCTTTGTAAAGATCCCCTGTTGGGCTCTGTGCCTAGATCCTCAATCTTCCAAACAGGTGCACAGTGAAGACCCAAAGCAATGAGACAAGCGGCGTGCACTTTAGGGCCCCAGGAGAACTAAAATCCTCTGCAGAGTTTGTAACTCCGCTTGGCAGACTGACCTTGGGCAGCCTGTATTTAATCAGAACAAGCAAGCAGTTGAGTGGAAAAGGCAGGAAACCTGAGCAGGATCTTCTGGCAAAGGGTTCAGGGACCGCTCAGAGCAACAGATGATGCTAATTAAGGAACTATCCAGAAAGTCTCCAGGTGGCCTCAGCTGTGGCCTATAACTACTCATTCTAGTTTGGCCACGCCACAGGCCCCAGGACTGCACGTGTGTTCAGTTTCAACGGCTCCAACAATCCCCGTCCTTGTAAGAGGAGGACAAGGAGATTTTGCTATTGCTACAACGGTCCCGGAGTAGGGGTGGCCTGTGTGCAGTATAAAGGAGGAAAAGAGGTTTGCTCTTCTTCCCTTTGGCTCTGCTTTTGCAGGCTGCTGCCTTGAAGTGTTGCCCCAGTGCCATGCCACGCTACCTTGGAACCAGCTGATTATGGACTGAAACCTCCACAAATAGTGAGCTAAATAAACCTTTCTTTCCTTCATTTTGGGTGCTGGGTGTTTTTTCCCAGTAACAAAAGAAAAGTAACCAAGACAACAACATACTTCCATTCAGTTTCGAATGATGTTAGGAAGAAACAGAGAGACTTATTTAGATTAAATAGGATCATTAGAACAATAGGGAAGTCTTATATTAATATAACATAGTAGTTAAGAGGAGATATTTGAGAGCACAGTATCAATTCAAATTATCATTGCATTCTATCATAAAATATTTTCTTTCTGAATTGCAATATTTTGATTTTCTTTTGAAATTAGTTTACTGATTAAATTAAATCAAGTGCTATGTTTGTAGATACTTTTTTTATCCATGATTTTAAATCTGGGGTTAAAGAAATAAAATTAGAAAAACAACTCTCATTATCTGGAAAAGTTTTATATAACTTTTGATGTGGCTGAAGCATATTTTCTCTTTAAAAAACTTAGAAAAATGCTTAAGAAATGTTAAAAAAGTAATAGAGCACATTAACTCACGTGATTCACTGTGTAATTTGAGGGATTCAAAATGGGTCATTAACTATAATTTAGCAATGCTATTCTAAGTGGGGAAAACCAGAAATGTTATTGTAAAGCTTGATATGATATTCCATTTGAACATGTATAGTTATTGCACTAATAAAAGTATTTATAAGGCTTTTTCTTTAGCCTGTGAAATTTAATTATATATGGCATCCTCCATAAAGAAGTTTTAGTTGGAGCTTTTAGGCAATTGGTACTTTTAGTTCTGTACAATCCATCTATAACATCCATTTTCTATCATTTGAAATTATATTATTAATAGAAACCTACATATATTCAGTTGCAGTTGCCTCAGGAAAAGAAAATATTCATGTTTTTAAATTCTACTTTTCTACTATGTGTTGAACTAAAATTAAATTGTCATTTTTAGCTAAAGCTTTGTCCCATCAGAACTCATCCAAATAACTATTCTATTCAGTGATTCACTTTTGAGGGAAGTCATCATGTAGCTTAACAGAAGATAAACATTTTAAATTTTAGTGTGAAATACTTATTTTAAAATCACTATAGCATAAATCAAACCTTGTTTACAAATGTTCACTGAAAGTCACATCTGAAAATAAGTTTATTAATCAGATCTACAGTTGTATCCAATAAAATTATTGCAACATGAGGACTCAGATTTGTATAAGTTGATCATTCTGGTGATTTGTGGTACAAAGTTCAACTTGTATTTCTCTATGTATTACAAATTTTGATGGCCTATATATATATATATATCATTTAGATATGTTCTTTTATGAAGATCATATGAGAAGTTTGCCTAGTTTTTAAATAGAATTTTCCTGTTTTAAAAATCAATGTATATGTCTCCACTTTTCTGATTACAAGACATTTGTGTTTTGCAGGATCAATAAATATCTTTTAAAAACTTCATCCTTCACTCTTAATGCTTTCTTTTCTGGATGAAATCTCCCTTTTTCCTTTATGATTAATCCCCTTGTGTTCTTCCCTTATGTGTTTAGGAAAATGTTCTTCTAGATGATCATCTGGAAGGGTAATTGTAATGTTGTAGATATTAAATTCTGTAATGCCCTAATATCTGAGGCAATAAGAAAAGACAGAACTTTTTAGTACATTATTAATTAAGCCCAGAGTCCTTATTTTCTTTCTTTCCCACATCTATCATAGTTTTTCTGTACTTGTTTGCTGACTATAATCAGAGTACTTTACTTGTATGTGGGGAGGTGAAAGATATGATTTATCTTAGGAGACCCCAAAATTCTATGGTGTCCTGTAAAATAAATTTGTACAGTTTTATTTTATTTTACCTGTGTCACTGAAATATCAAGTTATATTTCAACTGTCTTCTAGGTATCATGTTTTGTCAATATTCCTTGGCAGTATCTGTCATAAGATATATGTAAAGTCATACTTTGGACATGGTTGCTTACTGTAAGAATCAGTAACCTGATTTCTTTGGTTCTGCTTTATAATACATATACTACAGCTTGGATCTTAAATGACAGCCAGAAAGCCTATGTGCTAAATTCTTGGTTCTCAGCTAGGCACTGTTGAAATCTGAAAGACGTGGGGTATTCCAAAGAGATTTTGTATTCTAGTTCTCTCTCTTTCTCTTTCTCTGGTTTCCCTGGGTCCCGAGAATGAGCAGCTTTGCTACACCTACTACTGTGTACCACACAGCTTTTGAAGTTCCCAAGACAAAGATAACGGAGGATGAAGAAATGAAGACAAGAAAGGTTTCCAGACAGGTGCTGTGCCACTGAGCTATATGGGGGATCTCTTTATGGAGGTAGTGGCCATTGTTAATTCCTTAATATCTTGTTTTGAAGTCCTGGATCATTTTCAGTGTTTTGTTGGTTTGGGTTTGATTCTGTTTTGTTTGATTTTGTTCTACCTGATGGCATCAGTAGCTATTTTGAAGATGGCAAGATATATTATGGTAGCCATTTTGGCTTTACTATTATCTTGGTTGAAAGTCCTTTATTGCATTGTTTTGTTTTTATTGGTTTTATTGGTTTTGTTTTTATTGGCTTTGTTTTTATTGGTTTTATTTTTTTCTGTGTTGTTTGATTTTTACTATCTCTGAAGGTACCTACAGCTGTTTTTAAGATAAGAGGCATAATGGTAACCATTGTTGATTTCATATTATTTTGAAGTTCTGTGTCCTTATACTGGTGTGTTTTGATTGGCTTTGTTCTGTTTTATGTTGCTTGGTTTTTATGGTCTTTAAAAAAAAAAAAAGCAGCAAGGTGAGGTCAGGTGGAGCCCCCTTTCCTGATGGGAGAAAGGGACTGCCCAATGACTGCAGTGTGTTTATACCATCAACAAGAGGTTGATAACAGGTGAAAACCCTTCACTTTCAGCTTGCCTCGGGCACTGTGTGTTCTTGGGTCTGGCCTTGCTCTAGCCTCACATGTGTGATTGATCTCTAGCTCAGCTGCTCCCCACAACCCATAATGACTTGCTGCTTTGATACTAATTCAGAGCAATGAGGCCAACTTGCCAGGTCTGAAACTTCCAAAACTATCAGCCAAATTAACCCTTTTCTCCTTATAACACATTATCTCAGCTACGGTGTTATAGTAATAGAAAGTGGACTATCAAAATTTACAGGTTAGTTTTATAATTAATTTCCAAGCAGTAGGCATTGATTAAATGCAGTAGGCTATATCTTAGCACTTATATTTTATCATAAATAAAATGACCAATTTTCCTTGTGTATAGAGACAATTTAATGTGTGTTTATTGTGTGGTGTGAAAATTTTGTAAAACACATTTCTATATATTCCATATAAATTCTTCCAATTGTTCCTCTTTTCTCCTACAAAATGTAATTGTAGGAAAAATCTCATAGACAAGAACTTTTTCCATCTACTAACAGGTGCAATTGTTATGAGTAGAGCAATACTGAGAACAGATGTTTTATTACTCACTTAGAAAACTTGACAATTTAATTTTCATGTGGCCAAAAATATACTGAAGACCTAACTGTTGCTTCTCTTCAGAAAAAGCAGCTAATATAGACAATGGATTGGGAGTATAATATTCTATCAGACAATGACATTTTTTTTAATTTTAGCGAGAGATAAAAAGTCATTTAATTAAGTAATAGCACACAGGTAGCTACCACACAGAATTTATTTCATAGAGTGAAATTCTTTATTGATACATTTCCTATGTTAATGTTCAACACTGGAGAATTCCATCTTCCTATCGGACCATCTGTTTTCAGATCAATGTTCTATAACTGACAGGTGGAAATTTTAAAACAGAAAATGAGGCTGTTCTGCAGTTCTCTTCTTTGACCAAAAGTGAAATTATTATATGACATATTACACAGCTACATTTATTTCATTTGGAGTGTGACCTTCAGTAATCAGATGATATGAGATTATGTTTGTAGAAATTTTGTGTTATTTGTAACAACGTCTAATATTTGGAACTAATTCGACATTACAGGTATGTTTCTCTTACCAGTGTGGCAATATATACAGATGGTCAGGTTTGCCTGTGCAAGGTCAGACTTGGCTTGGTTAGTCTTTTGTGTGTTTGTATTTAGCATATGGTGTATGTAAATATCCTGGGGTATTTTTTACTTTTTTTTTTTTTACAATTTTTACCATTTCTATAAATATTCTGCATCAGTGTTTAAAATAATTCGTCATGAAACATAGATAGTAAAAAGTTTAATTTGTTTGATTGATTTACATATCTTTGAAATACAGAAAGATAGGATAATTAGTCATTGGGGATTTATAAATAAAATCTATGAGTTTCTACTTTATGTTCACTTGCATGGCTATATTCAAAACACCAAAGAATAACACGTTGACAAGGACATGGAGACACTGAAACTCTTATATACTACTGGTGTGGTGTAGAATAGCATAACTGCTTTAAAAAACACTTGGGCAGCACCTCAAAATGTCAAGCACTGAGTTACTAAATAATACAGCTGTCTTAGTCACTGACTTAGTCACCAAGACACACTATTGGGCACCCACAGTTCTAAGGAGGGAATATTTATTTTGGCTCACTCTTTAGAGAGGTTTCAGCCCATACTCAGCTTGCTCCAAGGCAAGGTGTCATGGGAGAGGGTATGGCAGAGGATAAACAGCCCATGGCCTGGTGGAGGGAGGCATGGGAAGAAGGGTGGGAGATAGAGCCTTCCAGGTCCTCCAATCAGGCTCCACTTCCCTATATTATATTTAGGTATAGAGTGATCAGTGGACTAATTCACTGCTGAATACTTCCCCCTATGATTTAATCGCCTCCCTCAAACCCCACCTATAGAGGTGTGAAGTCTTGGGGAAGTATTCAGACATAAACCAAAGCTGCAATGCTACTTTTAAATGTATCCCAAGCTCAGTGAAAACCTGTATCCATGCAGAAACCTTTAGATAAATGCATGTATCAGCATTATTTATAGAAAAAGTAGAAATAATTTAAATGTTCATAAATTCTAAATGGATAAACAACATGATCTATTTGTAGGAGGAATGTATATGACAATGAGGAAAAGTGAAATAGTGATTCAGATCATAAGAGAAAACTTTGAAAACATTATGCTGAGAGAGGAAACAGTCATAAAAATCCACATATTTGTGATGTCATTCATAAAGAATGTCCAGAATGGGCAGATCTGTAACATAGGATTTCTTGAATTGAAATTTGAGGATGGGGCAATGGAGAGTGGCTCAAATAATTATGGTATGTTGGAAGGGGCGAGGTGATGATAATGTTCTAAAATCATAAAGAGAAGATGCATAACTTTCCATTGAATCTATCGCATGAGAAACATTTCAATAAAGACATAAACATAAAACATTAACAACTAAATCATGGATATAAGTTTGACTAGTTATACATTAAACTTGTTCTTTTTTTCTTTTTGTGGGATTCAAAGAACAAATTCTACCTTACAACTGCTCATTAGCTGAGACTACTGAAAGACCAATGAGTGGTCAGAGACATGATTGGCTTTGCTACTTAATATCTTAAGTTTCTTCTGAAATTAACCATTCCAAACTTTGACTACTGTGCATATATGCCAGGTTACCTTACTCACCTCTTTGGACTGATCTAGATTGTCCTGATGAATGCTGGTCGCCTTAGTAGATTATCACTTAGTCGATTACTGTATGTATGCCCATTTAGCATACATTTAATAGAATATTAAAATTGTAAGAATTTATGTGTAATTGTGGTATACATATGATATTTATATACACATACATGTATATGTATTAGAATGGCTAAATCAAGGTAACAAGTGTGTATTTACTCACATACTGTTATTTTTGTACATAATGACAACACAGTTTACTTGGAATAATTTTCAAATACACAACACAATGTTAAATATAGTCACCGTGATGTGTAATAGATATCCTGTGTTACAGAAGTTATTTGTTCCTTGATCAACACATCCCCTGTTCTAGCTTCTGGTAATCACGTCTAGTAAATTCTTCTTATTTATATACCTAGGCCTCTTCTATGATTTAGTTATTGTTTTAGTATTTCCTAAGGTTTCATTTCTTGAAATCTGCCTCCCTTATGAGGTAGAATATAGAAACTTCATCAGATGATGGTGTTCAGAGATGGGACTTTGGAAGACAGATTAGATTAATGAAGGTGATGAGGTCGGAGCTCCCATGATCTAATCTTGGAGTCACTGAAGAGAGAAGGAGAGACAAGAGGAAACACACGATACACACGCTTGCTCCCTCGTCCCCTGCGGGGTGATGCCCTAGACAATCGTGACACTTGGACAGCAAGAAGGTCATGTCCCGATGCAGTCCCTTGACACTGTGCTTCCTAAACCATGAACCAAGATAAACTTTGTCTCTTTGTGAAGTTTCCTAGTGTCTTACAATTTCATCATAGAAAGGAAGAGGAGAGCAATATGATATCTGTTTTGAATATGTTTCATGTTTTCATGCTAGAAGTAGGGATCAACCCTTGACATTCTTCTATTCTACATCACATTTCGGTGACTCAAGCCAGTGGCAAAAATAAGAAGTGAGAAACATCCCTTTATATCTAGTTCTGTGGCCATGAACTCTTTCTTTTCCGTTTGACTCTTCATTCCTGGCTCACGTGATCCAGGGTAAGATGGCTTCTTTCCTGACATTTTATGAACTTATGCAAGATGCACAAGCAAAAAATCTTTTAATTTCTTTCTTATCATGGTAGGTACTGAATTTGAGCCTTGCATGTGAAGAACTAAGACAAGGTTTTCCCAGGAAAACCAAAGGAAGCACAAGGATGTTTTCCCATCTCAAATACAGCGACAGCGAGGTATGATTTGGATGTGGTTCAGAGAAGAGGTGCAGAGCATCTTCCAGGACAAACAAGTTTCGCATACAAAGGGACCAATCTGAGAGCAGCTTAGAAAGCTAAGCATTTTGGGCTTCATCAGATAAAAGGTGTATGTCAAAAAGATCAGCAGTCTACTTCTATTCCTGATTTCTCTTCACTTGGTGTTAGGACACATTTTACTAGCCACTCGGTTTAGTTGGAGACTTTCAAAGTGCCATAACTCTGTTCTATGCTTCTGATACACACACAGACACACACACAGAGACACACACACAGAGAATTATATATATTTATTATGTAATAGATGACATATTGAAACAAATGTATACTGTCAAATGGCTAAAATAGCTAATATACACTCATCATGGCTGGGTTACAGACACCTAACATTCATTACCTTGGCATTTTTCCAGAATATATAGTATGCTCATTAACTTAGTTTTATGCTGGCAATAGAACTGGAATTATCCCTCCTACCAATTGTAACTTTATACTCTTCAAACAACAGATTCTCATCTCATTTCCACTCCTATAAGTATCCAAGCCTCTGATGACCTCTGCTCTACTCTTTGATTCTACTAATGCAACTTTTTTTTAAAAGTTCCACTTAAAAGTAACATCATAAAGTATTTTTTAATGCTTAGCTTATTTCATTTACCAACTGTCTTCGGATTTATCTCTTTTGTCATAAAAGACAGGATTTCCTCTTGACAAAGAGTAGTATTATATTGTGCATACCTTATTTTGTTCATTCATTCATTGATAGATTTGTAAGTTGATTTTGTGTGTTAACTGTTATGGATAATGCTTCATTAAACCTGGAAATACAAATTTTTCTTTGACATACTGATTTTACCTCCTCTGGATATATGCTCTTTGATACAATTGCCAGTTCAAATTGCAGCTGTATTTTTAATTCTTGAGGCACTTCCATATTATTTTCCATATTGCCTATATCGATTTAAATTCCCAACAGCAGACATGTTCTCTTTTATCCCCATGCTTACCAGCAGTTCTGACCTTTAACTTTTCTGATAATCATTATTCTTAGTGGAGTGAGATAATATCTCATTTTAGTTTTGATTTGCATTGTCTTGATGGTGACTTTGGGCATTATTTTCATGTACTTATTGGCCATTTGCAATTCTTTTATTAAAGAAATGTCATCTCAGATCTATTACACATGTTAAAATCTGGTTTCCTTCTATTTATTAAGTTTCTTTTTTAAATTTTTGAGATTTAATACTTGATGGATATTTAATTTGTAAATCTTTTCTCCCATTCTGAAGGTTATTTGTTCACTCTGTTGATTACTTACTTTGCTGCAAAAAATTTTAGTCTCCCATAATCTCATTTGTTTATTTTTGCTTTTGTTGCCTATATATTTGAGGTTATATCCAAAAGTCATTGTCCAACTCAAAATTATTGTGCCCCTCTCCTTAATCTTCTAGCAGTTTAATAGTTTGGGATCTTACATTTAAGTTTTAGTCCATTTTCAATCAATATTTTATAGGATGTAAATTCTAATGTCATTCTTCTACAGTTAGAAATGCATTTTTTCCAAAGCCATTAGCTGAAAAAAATTGTTTTTCTTCATTTTTTACTTGGCACCTTTGTCAAATATCTTTGGCTGTAACTGCAGAGATTTCTAACCCACTGACCTGTGTCTGTTTTTATACCAGTGCTGTACTGCATTAATTTCTTTATCTTCGCAGGGTATTTTGAAGTCAAGTAGTGTGATACCTGCAGCACTGTTCTTGCTTAAGATTGCTTTGGCAAATTGGAGCCCCTTGGGGTCCATGTTAATTTTTATTTTTATGAATGCTATTATAAATTTTTAAAAATTGCATAACATCTATAAATTGACTTGGATGGAATGAATGCTTTAATAATATTAATTCTTCTGATCCTTATAAAGGGTTAGTTTTACATTTATTTGTGTTTTCATCAGTTCATTTCATCAGTCTCTATAATTTTCAATGGAGAGCAGCTCAGTTGGCTACATTTATTCCCAGATATGTTATCTTAAATTTTTTAGCTATGGTCAATGGGTGTATAGTCTTGATTTCTTTTTCAGATAGTTTATTGTTGTGTTGTAGAAAATACACCAATTTTTGTATGTCATTTTGGACTCTGCTAATGTACTAAACACATTTTTTGACTTAGAATGACTTCCTAGCTTAGGCACTATTGAAATCACTTGCCTACTTCCACATTCTTGGGAGGTTATTTTTTCCATATTCTATGCATGAATTACTAAAATGTGTCCAGACAAGCCCTGAAATATGAAAATATGAATATACTTAAAATTATTTGATGAAAGTTAACCCATTTTGTATCTACCTTTGATAAGAGTTCTTACAAAATTAGAAATTGACAAAATTATTGAATATGAACTCAGGTATATGAGATCAAGATTTTTTCACATGATAAAAGTACTAAATGAAAAATGAAAAAATAATTAATTTCACATACTTGATACCCTATTTAAATATAATTTTTGTCTTTTGTAAAAAGGAATAGCCACATTTTATTTGTCATCCAACTTATGGCTCATAAATACTTTATAATAGTTCAGTAAAAGAAGAAAGCAGTTCTTTGATAACAAGTCTCCTGAAACCATTGATAAACCATCTTTTTCATGCGTATTCAGCCATGAGATGGCAGCATCATATTGCCACTTCATAATTATTTTCTTTATTATTATCTATGCTGGTAGAAAGTAATAAGATTTTGCTCCATGTTGCAAACCACAAAGATTAAATTCTATATGCAGATTTAAATTTTCATTCAACTTTGTGTCTTTTGCATAAAGGACCATTTCCTTCTGATTGTAGGTCCCCAGTAAGAAAAATTATTACTCATTGTTGATAGAAATATAAGAAATATTACCATAGAGGAAATTTGTTTTGAAATATAACTTTTAGAATAGTTATACAAAATGCATCTAAATATTTTAGAATAATTTAAAAATATTTGATTACTTTTGTAGTATTACGTTTTTTAATAGTTCAAGCAGCAGCTATGATTTCCTTCTTTTTCTCTATGTACTAAGAAATATAGAAAAGTGATGTCATTATTGTAACTTTACAGTAAATAAGCACCAGAAATGAATATTACCTCCATGGATAATATTTTATTGGAATCTATAATTGTATATTGCTATCATGGTTGACTTTATATTTTTCTGATGTTTGGGAGAACTGGAAAAGGGCACATGTCAGGACTTACTGGGAAATATCTCCAAGCTACCCTTGCTGCCCTGTCTTCTTGCACTGAATAAGATGGGTTCTGATTAGGTATTTTGAAAATATAAATATTGAAAGTTTCTCACTGCTGGAGACCACTGACATCGAAAGACAGTAATAAAATAAAGATCTTTCTGTAGTTTCTGTAGTACGACATTTAAAAGGTCAGTAGTGTTAGGTGTTTCCTTCCTAATATTAATAAAACTGACAGAAATTACCCTTATTTTACACAAGTGGAAGCAGGAATCAGGAAGAGAACAGTTTGATATCTGTCTGTATGTGCAAGTGTGTGCATACATATGTTCCCTTAGTCTTTTGCCTCTATAATTTCCTTTTTGTTTGTTTCTCTCCCCTTTTCTCTTTCTTCCTTTCATTTTTCACTTTTTCTCCTTTATTTCCTTCAGTTTGCTAATATATAGCTATCTCTTATAACATTATAGATGTGAGAGGAATTCTTTTTTATACTTTTTTCTTCGCAATCATCAAGACAATTTTAGGAAGAAAGAAAAAACATTAATTCCACTGATAGACACACAAACAGACTCCAAGAAAGTTTAGAGCATTTAGTCAAGATCTTAGAGTTAATATATGGCAGATACAGTGATTTCATAATCAATTTGCTCAGAGTCTAGAGTTCACAGTTTCAGTTGTTATAATACCTCTCTCAGCTAGGTGATGTCTAATAAGCCTGTTGCTTCATTTACTGAAAGCTTAGAAATTACTTTCATGACTACATATCTAGAGATTGACAAATTATACACCCACAAAAATACACCCACATTGAAACTTTCCTTTGTTTTCTTTTTCTTTTTTTTTTTTTTGTCTGTTTTGAGACAGGTTTTGTTACGCAGTTCAGGCTGGACTTGAGCTCACTTTGTAGCCCAGGCTGGTCTTGAACGCAAAACGATCCTCCTGCCTCAGCCTCCCGAGTGGAGTGCTAGGATTACAGGTGTGCTCCACCACGGCCAACTGAAACTAATTGTTTACAAAAATAATTTTTAAATTTTGAATATTGGCAAAACTTAATCAAGAGTGTGATGTGTCAGAAGTAGTATACTGTGGTAATTAATGTAGAAATTAGCAGCAAATAATTTAAAGCACAATACAATGTTCAGCAATGCGAGTGGTTTAAATTATCAGAGCAGATTTGAAGTTACTGCTCTACAGAAGACGATCGTTCTGCTGCATGCAGAGAGCAGCAGACATGGAGAGATGCAGCGGGGAGGAGTGTGCTGTGGCATCGTTTCCCTGGTCCCCAGGGGCCACTAGCCTGAGGGACTCTGAGTAAGCAGTGGCTCAGCCAGAAACCCGCAGCTCGGGGAGGGGAGAGAGGTGGCTGTGGGGTGCTGGGTGGAGCTGCTGTCTCCCCTACCCCAGGTGTTGTAGAACCACAGTGAAGAGGAAAACTGAGCAAGGTCCCAGCCAGCTGGGAACCCTGGGTGCAGAGAGCAAAGAGAAGCGGTTGGCAGGGGAGTAGTCAGCGTTATCGCCTACCCTGCCAGTAACCAAAACAACGTGGCACTGGAACTGAAACAGACACACAGGCAAACCGGACGGGATAAAGCCTGAGAGACAAACCCCATGCACCCACAACTGCCTGACTTTTGACAAAATGGATAACAAAACAAAACAAACAAATAAAGAAAATCACCATAAGCTGCAGAAAAGATGGCAGTAATAAAATTGAATACCCATAGATCCTTATCTTGCCCTCTATACTATAATAAAATAAAAATGCATCAAAGCCCTGGATATAAAACCAGAAACTTCGGCAATTTTGCAACAGAGTATGAGGGAAACATTTGAGGCCAAAGACACAGCCAAAGAGTTCTTGACTAGGCATCCAGAGAGGCAGGAAACAATATGAAAAAAAGTCCTCACATGGGGTGAGATATGATGGCATACACTCGCAAACCTAGTACTCGGGAAGGCTTAAGAAGCCCGCCCTGGCGAATTTAGAGGATTAGCCAGAACCTATCTGAAAATTTAAAAAAAAATGAGGGCCTAGAAATGGAGATGTAGCTCAATGCAGAGGCAATGGGTTTTATACACACACACAAACACACACACACACACACAACAAATGGGATTACATCAAATTAAAAAGTTTCTGCATTGCAAAGAAAACAATAAATATAGAAGGAACCTACTGAGGGGAGAGAAATCTGATATATTTGGAGTATAAAATTAATCCCTGTGAAAATTAATCCAAAAAAATGACAAACAGAATAGCCACTTTTCAAAACGAAAGGTCAAATAGTCAATAAATATATAATGAAGCTCAACATCTTTGGCCATTACAGAAATGCAATTCAAAAATAATTTGAGAATTACTGCCAGTCACAATCCCCATTATTTCTTTAAATACTATTTTGTGTCTGCTCCTTGCTTTCCTTTTTATGTTAGAGCCTTGCTAAGTAACCAGGGCAATAGGTTCTAGACTGTTCTCTGTTGGTGGCTTTATTTTTCTATCTCAATCCCAATGGATCTGCAACTTTTTTGTTTTAAGCAAAACATTTATTTTCTCCTTTAATCTTTCACTTTTTATATATAAAAATAATATTTAATTTTTCATTTAATATCTTTTTATATTTAAGTAATTTTCTTTACACATAAGCACATATTTGAAAGTTTTTAAAAATTTATTAATTTTTGTGGTAGGGTCTGTTTCATAGAATGATTTTCTGATGATAAGATATTATTTTGATATATTTATTTGCATGTCCAGTTATTTTAAAGTTTGTCATTATCCATTGTCCAGTTTTAAGTGCAATATTTTGTGGTGTTCTTCTCAAAGTTGGTGGTTGAACATTGTTCTAAGAGGTAATAAATATACTAGTTGATAAGCTTGACCCTACTGAGATTGCTTTTAACAATCTTTGATGAGAAATTGCTGTCATTACAGTGCTAATTTAATCCTAGTTATATGGCATTATTCTAAAATATCTACTGAATTCTCTGTCTGTTCAAAAACGAATATTTGGCCTGGTCAGGTGGAATTTCAGAGTCTTCTGGCCTTGGGTAAACTCTTAGGATTACTCGCCTTATTGTTCCCCAGTCACCTCTAAATGCTGTGAAATGAGTCCACTGTATGAAAGTCTCTATTCTGCTAGAGACTCCGGGTGACCTTGGTGAAGATTTAGTGTGCGTCCTGCCTCCTTCTTTCTAGTGACCTCTCTCTCAGTTCCCAGATGCCTGAGCTTCCTTTTGTTTCCACCTCAGTATGATAAACCGTTCATCTCTGCATACTCAATGGAGCTGTCGCCAACCTCCCTCTCTGTGTACAGAAGAAAGGGTTTGTATTCTGTTTTGCGCGTTTTGTGGTTGGAAATGTGCAAAGCGCTAGGCAGCACCTGACAGGGCTCCTAATGGTTTCTGCACCACGGTTTGATGGCACTTGTGTAATTCTCTTTTCCTAATTGTGGTCCAGGCCTGGTAACCTGATTCTAACAAATGGCAAGGTAGACTGGGTTTCCTCCCACAACAGGCTTTACAAAATAATGTAGCTGCATTTCCTTCTTGACTTCTTATTTGGTCACTCGAATTAACTTATTTGAAATGTCCTAAAATAAACCACAGGAGTCCCATCTGGCATGGAGTTAAAGGAGGCTTTCAGCTAATGTCCCTTAAAAACAGAGGCAAACGTCCAATTGTCCTTGAAAAATGGGATTCCGCCGCTGAGTGCCTCTGAGTGAGCCGGGAAGGGACCCACCCGGGGCTGACCCTGCCCCAGTGACCCTGTTAGGCTACTTCTGGATTCCTGACTCAGAAACCACAACCTAACAGGGAGTTGTTGTTTTTAGCTCATACATTTTTAATTGATTGATTAAGCGGTAATAGATAATAAGTAAGAGGCTATCTGCTTGTTATTTGGATTGTGGAATTAATTTGGTTGACTTTAATATTTCATGTGATGTTTATACTTTGAAGAGAACGATGGATTTCATTTTTAAATCTGATTTAACCAGACGTCATAAGTCATTTTTAAAATTTGAAGTAGAATGTTATTATGTATCAGTAAACATAAGATTTGTTGTATAAATCACAGCAAAATATTAATTCTGTCAGTAATGGAACCTACCTTAAAACTTTCTAAAATTCAACTTTATATATAATGACATTAAATATAAGTACATTGTCATTGTTTGGCATGCTCGCTATGCAAAGAAACTATTGAAAACCAGTGTTCTATAGAAATATATTTATCTAATATTGAAAAGGATATTTATTTAAAGAGCAAGCTATAGAAATTGGAAAGATAGTTAACTAATGTTAATTTCTTACTATTTTTTTGAAATTCTGTATCGTTTCTGTCCTTTTTTCTGTTTTGCTTTTTAAAATAAAAAAATTAGAAAGATTTCCTTTAAAATATCTTTATTTCATTAGAGATGATAAATATTACAAAATAACTTTTTTAAAGATAATCATACTAAACATTACTTTGATCTTTACCCTGTCTTAGCAAGAAGTCATCTAGATATTGCCTTATAAGAAAACTAAATTTAGAAAATCTTTTAAAAAAATTCTTATAGGGCTCTTAAAATAGCATTTGACTCACTTAAATTACCAATAGCTCATATTTACATTTAAGGGACATATAATTCTTTTAGCACTATCAATGATAAGGCAGAAAAGGATCTTTTTGGAATTATTTTATCTAGACACTTTTTTTGATCCCCATAGAGTTTTTTTCCCAAGAAACTTCTCTGGGTTATAAGACACAGAAAAAATGATAAGTAAAGAATTAGAAATATTCAGATGTTTGAGGATATTGATGTTTTATTATATAGATGGTTTTTGAATACTATCTGCCATTTTCAAAGAGTTTCTTTACTAACATTGTCATTTAGATTTTAAACATATTTACTGTTCATAGAGATGCAGAAAACGCGCAATCAAAAGGATGTAATCAACATTTGTGTGTAGATATTAAGACCATTGAAGGCACTATGCTATAATAAATGCTTTTGAAATTTGCTTTAAGCATGGAGTTTATCAACAGAAATTTCTTATTTATTAGAAAATAGATTGTTGTAAATGGTATCACATTCAGACTTCTAGTAGCATATTTTAACAAGGGAGTAAAAAAGTCTTCAGTCATGATATTTTATTGCTCTTTACTAAACTTCTTCAATAGAAGTTAACAAATTAAACACGTTCCATAAGAATATTAAAATTTACTCAAGACCAAGAACACATAAGTAATTAAATAATCTTGTTGAAAACAATTATGTACGTGCAGTGTAAGGGGGGATATAGAAAGTCTTAGCAAAAGCTTACGAGGTTTAAAATTTGGTTGCTCTACTTAAACTTACTCATATGAATTGAAAATGCAATATACAGATACCCATGCACAAGAATTAGCACATTAACTTCTTGTACACTATCTGACAAAGTAAATGAAAAGGGCATCAATTTAAAAATGAAGATTACCTATTTCTACAAGAGGTAATGATTTTCAAAAAAAAACCATGAATATTCATTTAAAAATTAAGGTAATTTTTTTCATCTAAAATTCAAACTAGTTGTCTTAGTTGGAAGTGAATGGTAGTCCTGAAATTCAAACTAGTCTTGTAAGAAGAACAAACTCTTGAACTATCAATATAAAAATAAATTATACAGTGTTGTTAAAGTGGTTCCCAAAGGCCAAATCTTGGTAATTTGCACAATAAAGTAAATAATAAAAATAGACTAGAACTCATGGAATAAGTTAAATATGAAAGAATCTATGATGATAGAAATGTGTCAACAAAATTATTCAATAAATGGTAAGATAGGCAAATGTTTCCTAAAATTAGGATTATATAACCATGGTGCATATCACGGCAGTGATATTTTCAGGAAAAAGATACAGTGAATTAGAATTTAGTGGCTGAGGGCCTGGGATACAGCTCAGTGGCACTGTGCCTGTCAGAAAAGCATGAGGTCATGAGTTTGATTCCTGGTTCCCCTCTTCCCCCCAAAAAGAGAACTTAGTGATTGAAAACTCAGTAAAACAGTTGATTATTTCTGATTACTTCACCACAAAATACATCCCTAAAATAATTATTACTTACAAAGTCAAAAAATATTCATTTTACAGCAGAAAAGTCTTATATCTTTTGGGAAATTTCTTAAATGAAGATACTTATATTTAATATTAAATAATCAAAATTTTAGTTAGGGAAATTGGTTGACAGTGTCAGTCTTTGATATGTTTACTGGTTTGCTTTATATTTTTCCTAATAATTACTGAAACAAAGGAATTGAAATATATGATTATAACTGACTTGTCATTCCTTGTAGTTTTATCAGTTTCTGCTCATCTGTTTAAAAATACTTCTTAATATGGTGCTTACTACATTTAAAAATATTTCTTATAAGATTTATTCTTTTATTGACTCATCATTATACATATGATATTCTTTAGTTTTCACATCAATAGTTTTAGATTTTATTTTTTGGTATTAGTGTTCATACTTAAAATTAGCATAGTAATTCTTCCCATTTTTCAACTTATCTGTGTTGTTGTATATGAAGAATGATTCTTTCCAATTTGATGTGTCTGACTTTTTAACTGGTATATGTAGACTATTTTCATTTAACATGATTATAGATCATTTTGACACTTGGCTATGTTTCCTCTGTCTCCATGTAACTTTACTCCCATTCTCTTCTTTTTCTGACTTTTAAAAATAGAACATTTCTTTTTTATTTCTATTTATTATTTGCTCTTACTAGATATAATGCCTTGTTTTGTGTTTCATGGATTTGCTTGTAATTGATAGTATAGCTAATTGATAGAATTTATGGTATGTACTCAGTTGATAGTATCCTTGTAATTATAGCATCTGTGCATAACTGAAGAGTCTCAGATCTTTACCCCACTTGAAGTATAATGACTTTTCTTGTCATGTTTTCATGGATGCCAGAAGCTCAGCAATTTGGGGGTCTCAGACCAAGGAATTTATTTCTCACAACACAGCAAATGGCACAAAATTTATGTTTTCATTGTTTCCTTTTCTTGCCCAAGTCCAAGGAAATCTACAGAAAGACAGAAAACATGAAGTTCATGTTTCCATTTTGGCCCTTTGCTGCCCGATTCCCACAGTGATAACATAGAGTGCTGCATTTGGATGCAGCACTGTTAGAGATCTAAGTTATGTCTGAGAACCACCGCACTGAGGGAACCCAAATCCTTGATAATTCGTATAATTCACTCCAATTGAATTTTATGATCTTCCTCATTAGAGAGATTACATTATAATAAGTAGAAAAATTCTAAACCAGTAAAAACAAACAAACAAACAAACAAACAACAAAAGTAAAACAGGGGAGGAAGAAATTAGCTAATCTGATAATTGTCTGCTGACTATAAAAATAGCCTTGAAAAGATGATACTGAACAAAAACATCAGTCCATGTACTCACAAGACAGGTGTGAGAGTTTATTTCCATTTGCACACCCAGCGCATCACAGACATAAATTTTCTGTGTTATTTTTATATACATTTTACTTTCACTGATGCTATAAAACCTATGGTACAGTATATAATCTTTTAAAGTAATCTACTGCAAACAAGCTCTTACATACCTAGTCATATAGTTGCAGTCTTACTGGCCTGCTCTTTCTGTTTATCCCTCTTTCAGTATCATTTTCCATCTCTCATGAGATCTTTTAAAGTCTTTTGTAATAAGTATCCTGTGGGAATAAATTCTTACTCTCAAACTTCAAATTATCACAAAAGAAAGCAATCATAAAGAAGCAATCTCCTAAACTGAGACAGGCTCTTTAAAGTTTATTTTCATATTAATTGTGAAAACTCAAAAAAAGAAGTTAATTATTGAATCTCAGTAGTTGCTCTACTCCATAAAGAGGAGAAGCTATATATGTGAAAGTTCTTGTGTCACCTCTTTAAAAACAAAAACACTATAGGACAAAATGTTTTGAGAAAAAGAATAATCTTTGGAGTTACTATCCGGGACCTGACCTAGATACCCAATCTCCCAAAGGAGTGTATAGTAAAGGCTTAAATAAATGAGATAAGTGGTATGATTTTACGGCTCCAGGAGGATCCAAACCCTCTGGAGAGTTCAGGGACTCTGGTGGCTAAGATAGGGGATGTCTCTGGATAGCCCATATTTATTTAGGTAGTTACAATGGAAAACACAGGAAATTGAACAAAATTTAGGAGTGTTTCAAGGATTTTGCAAGCAACAAATTACATAACCAGGAGAAGTATTTTAGGAGAAGATCTCCATGTTGTATTTCATTACAGGGGTGAAATGTCTGGGGCTATGGTCTTTATTTAACTGGAGTTGGAGCCAGGTGTCCTCAGCCACTATCTTATCTTGCTTGGGCCACGCAGCAGCCCTGCATATGTGTTCAATTTCCAGTTTCAACAGCTCCCAACAAGTTACAATCACAAGAATTACTGTATGGAGAAAGTATTCAAGAATTGGTAATAAATAAGAATCATTAAGTGTTCCCTCAGCTTCTGCTGCCCGTGTCTGCCTTGCCTGTTTAGGATCTCATTCCTCACAGATGTGAGCATCTTATATTTCTGTTTACTACTGATTATTACATTTTACAAACCTGTAAGGGTAGATATTATCTGGCATAAAACAGATCTCTTTGCAAATGCTTTTTATGGAAAATCAAAGATAACTTAATTCTGTCTTGTGAGATGCTAATAGCTTTTGAGTTTTGTTCCTTAAAGAAAATTACAAATTCAAGCCTACAGTTTTATTTTCAAAGTACATTTGGAAATGTATTTGGGTATTTTTACTCTTCACTACCATAAAAATTTTTCATAATTCTCATTCTGTTATTAATGTTTTAATTGTTTGACAAAATTTATTCTAAACAAATAAAAATATGATACTTGACAAAAACACTAAGAATTCAAAAAGTAATTTGGAAAAAAGGAATGCAAAAATGTTTAGGCAAAAAGAAAAATGTTTACATTGCTAACAAAGCATTAAACTAACTTGTAATATTTTCAAAAATTATACTTAAAGGCAAAGCTTTTAAAAAGAAAATATTATTAATGACTGCCACTTTGGATGTATCATTTTAGGTATTATTTTTAGTTTTTTCTTTTGTAAACATTTCAAATCATCCATTATAAAAACATATGCTCCTTCACCCCAAGGAAATCTCCCAGAGACCAGCATCGCGGCCTGACTCTGTGGGAACCGAACCTCCGGGATCCGCAGAGTGGCCCGGGCTGTTTGGATTGAAAGTCTGCGCAGACCAGCATCTTGGCCTGACTGTTTGGGACTGGTAGGCCCGCCCTTCATCTGCAGGGAACTGCCCAGAGACCGGCATCTGGGCCAGGTCTGTTTGGGCCCGTAGCCCCGCCCTTCACCCCCAGGAAATCTCCCAAAGACCAGCAACGCGGCCTGACTCTGTGGGACCCAGAACCTCCCGGACCCACAGAGAGGTCTTGGCTGTTTGGATTGGGAATATTGTTGAGACTGGCATCTTGGCCAGGTCTGTTAGGGACCAGGAACTTTGCAGAAACCAGCATTTTGGCCTGACTCTTTGGGACCTGTAGGCCCACCCTTCACTCACAGGGAACCTCCTGGAGACCTGCCTGGGACAAAGCACGGTGGCCTGGCCTGCCTGAGATTCCACAGGCTCCGGGATGACCACACCCAGCATTCGCCTTACAACTTAGGGAGCCAGGAGCCCACAGAGGGCAGTTAGGACCCTGTGAGGAAGCCAAGAGCCTGTGGGGGAGCCACTGCCCCTCCAGAAACTGAGGGTGCAAGAGGTAATTTGTCACACATGCAGAGAAAGCTTTGGATCACCACTCAAAGCAAGGAAATATAGAAAAATGACAAAAGGAAAGACCAAAAGGCAGGCTCAAAGCCCTAGCCCTCCCCAAGAAAGCTTAGAAGCTGTGTACATAGAAGAAAAAAGAAGCCATACACCTGAAATGTCTGAAATGATATCAAATGAAACAAATATGCAAATAGGGAAAGCTATGGAGAAATTCAAATCAGAAATACTTGCCCAGGTAAAAGAAGAATTGTTAAAAATAGTGAAAGAAATAGTGAACGCATCTAGTGAAAACACAGCTAAAAAATTAAAGGAACAAAGCAAACAGATAGAATCTCTGAACAAACAATATAAGAAACAAACAGAATGCATAAAGCAGATTCAAAGAGATATACAGGAAATCAAAAATTCTATTGAAAGCTGTAAAAACCACCTCAATGAAAGTGAAGACAGAATTTCAGACTTCGAAGATAAGATTGCAGCCAGTGAGCAGGAAAGACAAGATCTTTTAAAAATAACAAAGAATCAGGAAATAACAATTCAACACCTGCAAGATGATGCAAAGAAAAATAACATAAGATTAATAGGGATA